>JAJAGP010001954.1:0-29532 GCA_025084515.1 Ancistrus triradiatus
CCCCCCAAAGGGAAACAGAGTGAAAATGCTAAGATATGGTAAAGCTCACAAAGATTGGAATGAAGATCAGTGGAAAAGACTATTATGGAGCGATGAATCCAAGTTTGAAATTTTTGGGTTCAATATTTGACAAAATATACTTTATATGGCTATTATACCATTGCTAAACCAACAAACTAATGGTGGCCTAAGACTTTTGCACAATACTCTACTTTGTGGTCTACAGGCTACTGTGTGTTTTGCAGCAACTGGAGCTAAACTGTGTGAATGAAGCATCAATTGAGAAAGGTAGTCAAATAAAGCCTGTCGACTGTACCTTATATGTTCCATAACAACAAGCTTAATTGTGCCCACACGGGTTGTTTAAATCGCAGGCACTGAATTGGAACAGGTGCTAATTAAGAGGCCAGCTAATAGACACCTTGAATAGGAGAAATGGCAGGAGGGCCACTGTAAAAAACAAAAAAAAAACCACAAAAAAAATGCTGTGATTCTTGAACAACCCAGATGCTCGTCTTAGAGAAGATGCTCTTTGTTAAGCATACACAAAGAGAACCAAGCACACACCTCTCTCCACAGAATTTCTCTTTTATACACACGGCAAAACCGGCATTTAGCGGAACACAGTCAGGAGAGGATACAGGAAAGCCAATTACCAGACAGATGTCAATCTACGCACTACAATACTAAAGGGAGCCCAATTAGCACAAAGCTGTTATGTTTTTCCTTCCCTCTCCCACTCCTTATCTCCCTTCCAATATGTCTCGTCACTCTTTCTCGACTCATTTCGCCCTCTCTCTTTCCATCTTAAACCCTTGCCTGTTACTCTTTTACCCCAACTATTACACTACTATTACTTCCTCTCTTCAGCATCTTTGCTGTGGCTATCCCTTTGAGGATTGGGGTGACCCACCCCCGACTCTGCTGCCTGCAGAATGGAAAGGCTGTCAATCCCTTTAAAATGTGACCAAGACTTAGAGAGAGATAAAGATGGAAGGTGGAGGAGATGGTAGTGGAGGGTGCTTCGGGTTCACACATCAGAACCTAGGACAGCTCCCAAAGGTGGTATCTCACCATTACTTTATTGGTTGCTTAACAGGTGGCTCTTATGCTTTAATACACATACATGTGCACACATACATAAGCGCCCATTAACGTGGGGACACCCACAGGCACACACCCCTGCCACAGCCACAACTGTTTTTTTTCCTTCTTCCACCCTCAATTCGTTTTTCTGTTTGTTTCTGTTGCTTTTAATAGGATGGTTTTCATTCAGAACCCTCTCTTTCTTTGTGCATTTGACCATACTAATGATATATTTCCTGAGCAATAGCAAGTTCTAAAGATGTAGCATCGCTGTAATTTTAATTCCTGTGCTTTAAAACTAATTTGTCTATATAATAGAAAATACATTCACCGCACCACTTTATTACACACACACCTGTTCAAATGCTCGTTAATCTAAATATCTAATCAGCCAATCAAATAGCATCAACGCAATGCATGTATGTAGACATGGTCAAGACGACCTGCTGCAGCTTAAACCGAGCATAAGAATGGTGGAAGAAAGGTGATTAAAGTGACTTTGAACATGGCATGGTTAGACACTGGTCTGAGCGTTTCATAAACTGCTGATCTACTGGGATTTTCACACACAGCCATTACTAAGGTTTACTGTGGTCTGAAGAGAGAAAATATCCACCCAGTGGAGGTTCTCTGGGCAAAAATGCCTTGTTGATGCCAGAGGAGAATGGCCAAACTGGTTCAAGTTGATAGAAAGGCAATGGGAAGAAATCTGAGAACACAACACATCAAACTTTGAAGCACATGGACTACATCAGCAGAAGACCACACCGAGTGTCACTGTTGTCAGATAAAAACAGGCAACTGAGGCTTCAATTTGCATGGCTTCACCAAATTGGACAACAGAAGATTGATAAAACATTGCCTGGTCTGATGAGTCTTGATTTCTACTGATGGCACAGTCAGAATTTTGCATAAACATGAAAGTATGGATCCATCCCGCCTTGTATCAACGGTTCAGAATTTTGGCAGTGATGTAATGGTGCCAGGAATATTTTCTTGGCACACTTTGGACCCCTTAATACCAATAAAAGCATGATTTAAACTGAGTTTGTTGGTGACCATGTTCATCCCTTAAATGAACTATCTTCTGATGGCTACTTCCAGCAGGATAACATGCCATGTCACAAAGCTCAGATCATCTCGAAATGGTTTCTTGAACATGATAATGAGTTCACTGTAATGGCCTCCACAATCACCAGATCTCAATCCAGTAGAGCACCTTAGGGGTGTGGTGTACTGGGAGATTTGCATCATGCAAGTGCAGCCAACAAATCTGCAGCAGCTGTGTAATACCATCAGGCCAATATGAACCAAAATCTCTGAGGAATGTTTCCAGCACCTTGTGAAGCTAAGAATTAAGGCAGTTCTGAAGGCAAGACGGAGTTCAGGCTGGTACTAGCAAGGTGCATCTAATAAAGTGGCCGGTGACTGTATTTGCTCATACTTGTTGGAGCTGGTGAATAACGCCTATATAGTTGTACCATTTCCCTTGTATATTATTGGCCCTCGCTTTTGCATAGAATTTGTTACGCATTTCTGAGAAAACATTGTGTTTTCAAGAACAATAGGCAATAAATGTCAGCATCTGATTGACTAAGCAAGACTCTGACAGCAAACACAATAGAGTTAGTGTTATTTGTACATATTTGTCATATCTATCATCATACGAAAAAAAAAAAATCCTCAAAGCTTCATTGGCATCACCCAAAAGTAACCCTTCCATCCACCCACCCACCCACCTTCTTGACTATTGTCACTACTCTGCTGCTATTGTATTTTTAATGTAGCACAGTTTTCTGGAAACACAGATTCGTACCTCAGTACCTCACGCTCTTCTCACTCACTGTAAATCTGAAAAACCACAAAAAGCTCTCCTTTAGACACAGTTTTAAGAGGGTTGTTTATCAGCACGGTCCGCCTTTTTTTTGGAGTAGTAACACTTCATGAAGTCAATTTTGTTTCCCTCTAGCAAAGCACATATCCAGGCTGAGGTACCTTCTTTGGTGTATTATTGAAGAATTCGATTTGGTCCCATTGTGATATTATACCTAGTTTTTGCTGAGCTCAACAAAGATATGCTTAAGGCTTTGATAAATGCCTGTGTGCCGTGTTACTCTCTGCATCACCATGAAGGGAAACAGTGACTCGGACAGTGCAGCTTTTGTCTATATCTAAATAATCTTTATCTGTTGCTTATTTAAAAAGAAAAAAAAAAAAAACGCACACACACTGAGCACACAGCAGCAGACGGGGTACTGCCAGCAGCAAGAACGGAGTGTGCGCTCTTATTCTCTTCTCCGCCCTTGATCAATATGAATCTAAATGAACAAGGAAGGACCTCAGTGAATTCATCATCACCTCACTTTGCCTAAATGTGCACACACACACCACTACACACTGATCACCCCATTCCACCATGACTTTCTCTTTAATCTATCCTTTTAACTGCTCGTTTCTTTCTCCATCGTTACCTTCCTATAGATATTTCCCGCCTCTTTCTTTTATATCTATGCACCGATAAACCGAGCAGGCTGAATTGGAAATACACAGTGCAGAATTAGGTGCATAGAGAAACCCGCCCTAATCCAATATGATTCAGCCCTAGCACTGCAACCACACATTTTACCATCTGCCATGTATCCATGTCATAGGGCACAGTAATATGATCCCTTGTGCCCTTCTGGTCAATTCCAAGAGTCATGAACAAAACAGGCCATTTTTCCTTGGCGCAATTACACTCTTGCTTACTTCGCAGGAACAGGCCATGACTTACAACTCATCTGAGTGCTGTATATGAAGTCCAGTAAACCTGACCCACAGCAATGCAAGAGTGAATGACTGAACTAAATATAAGACTATTAATGCACCTCTCATTTAGGCTGACAAAACACTATGACTGGCACTATGACCAAATTAAGCCTTTCTCTAGCAATACAGATGCTGGTACTTGTTGTGATTCCTTCCTTTTCAGTGCCTTAGAGCCCTTTGTATTTACAGTTTGCAAGGAATAACCAAAGATCTCACAATTTGCACTCTATTTAAAAAGGTGTTCAAGATAAGGCTGAGTTGTTCTTTGCCTCCATTCACTCGTACAAAATACTATGCAATCTGATCACAGTGCACCATTTACATTAGATCTGGGTTGAACAATCTTAGCATTCATGCCCCAGCTACTTTCAAATGCTCTTGGACACCATTACCTTATATTCTGTATGTTTTGAAAACATTACGTACTACACTACTATAATTGCATCAGCCTCATGCATGGCAGATCCGAAACATTTACATGACTCGGTCGGAATGAAAAGCTTCAAAATGGTAAAGTTAGAGTTAAGCACTCTAGGTCTTACGAATTAGCTTGTATAAGACTGAAAACAATTGAATTCATACTAATTTTTTATGAGACCAAGCGTAATTCATGACAATTCTATTGCAATGACAGATCAGTCACATGCAAGTCCAGCAAATCTGACTGAGAGCAATTTCAGTGGAAGACAGTATACTACACATGTTACTGAATGACTAGAAAAGTTCAAGAACCCTGAATGCACCACTCATTTATGACGTCCATCACTGTGATCTGAACAGGGTCTTATGATAAAATCATGATTCTAGATCACAATCTTAATATTACCCCACTACCATCTGTCTCCCACAGTTCACATTTTAAGCATCTCAGAGATCTTTATGAGCAGGAGATTGACCACGAGATCAGGAGTCTGTTTGCATTGGTTTGTTCATCACAGGTCAAGAACAAAATCTCAGTAAAACTCTTACTTGACAGAATCTACTGTGAAAAGACAAATAAATTACAAGTGCACAATACAGCTGAGCTACGTTTGCTTGTTAAGCAAGTAAACCGCGGAGCTGCCGGATTTATAGGGCACTTAAAGTAATGCAGAAGGTGTAGCGCTGTGAATGGAAGCGCATTGAGCCTCACAGAAAATCAGCACTGAATACAGAACTCAAGACGAATACAGATCGAGGAAGCTTTAACTACGTATCGCCTCAAATTAATCATTTGTGTTCTACTGATTACGCAAAAGAAAACCGTCGACGATGGTCCTTTAAAAAACAAACAAAAACAAACAAACAAACAAAAAACCACACACAAACACATCCGGACCCTGCGCTGGATCAATACCGTCTACACATCACAGGTACACAGCTACTGACTGACTCTCTAAAACGCCCGAAAGCTTCTCTTACGCTTTATGCAATCTTTAAAGAAGAAACATTTACTCACGGCTCGCTATTAAATCCTGTCAATAGCGCAAAACCGCTGAGAAGAAGGAGAGGACGCGGCAGAAATGTGGAGTAAGACTACAGAAAGAACACATAATAGCCATAGTGGGGAAACGCCCCCTCCATTCTAGCTAAACCGCTCGCGCTCGCTCGCTCGCGCTCTCTCTCTCTCTCATTGTTGAGACGAACGTGGTCAAAAGGGGTGCGGTACAGAAGACAGAACATGAGGCGATACAGTCGTGGCATAAATTCGATTCAAACAGCCATGTGATATGTAAAATACATGTTTTTTCCTAAAGGGTAACTGTCTGTCCAAATTTGTCATAATATATACTATCAGGTATCACACTGATGTCCCATTCCCTGTTTTACAATATGACAAATCAATAATCAACCAATCATTAATCAGATAAACATGATCAACAACAAAAATAGTCTCCGAAGTGTTAGACTACATGCATGTATAAGATATGTCACTCCCTAATGTCCTGTTCCTGATTTAACAATATGACCGCTACTACTAGGCCTACTACTTATTATTAGAACATTACTACTAGTAATAACCAGACAATAATTATATATAATTATATAAACAATATATAAACGTTACTAAATATTATTATTATTAGTAGTAGTAGTAGTAGTAGTAGTAGTAGTAGTAGTAGTAGGTGTAGTAGTAGTAGTAGTACTGTATAACATAATACTATTACTACTATTGCTAACAACAACAACAACAACTATTACTACTACTAATAACAATAACAGCATTCATTATATCATCATATGGATGTTACACTTCTTAATACCCAATTTCCTGTTTTACGATAAGGCCAACCATTAATGTTGATGATAATAATAATAAGCCCCATGTCTTATTTACTAACAACATAATATGCTAATATTATATAATAACATCAACACTGATTTACCAATATGACCACTACTACTAGGCCTACTACTACTTATTAGACCATAACACTACTACTAGTAATAATAACCAGACACAAAACTCCCTAATGCACTCTTTCAAAATATAACACAGTAGATACAATATATAAACGTTACTAAATATTATTATTATTATTATTATTATTATTATTATTATTAGTAGTAGTAGTAGTAGTAGTACTGTATAACATAATACTATTACTACTATTGCTAACAACAACTATTACTACTACTAATAACAATCACAGCATTCATCATATCATCATATGGATGTTACACTTCTTAATACCCAATTTCCTGTTTTACAATAAGGCCAACCATTAATGTTGATAATAATAATAATAATAATAATAATAATAATAATAATAATAATATGCCCCATGTCTTATTTTATAACATATGCTAATAACATTATGATAATGATCAACACAATCACCTATTTGAGGATATTATACTTCTAATTGAATAACAGTTTATTTTTTTTGTTTTTCAACAAGATCAACCGATAATAATAATAACAATAATAATCATCTTCTATTCCCTGTTTCACTACAAGCCCGAGCATTACGTTAATTGAATTCATAGCAGGACATAAAGGTCAGATTTGGAGGAATGAAAAGTGATTAAGCTTGTGTAAAATTGCCAGGATGCCCCCTCCTTAAAGCAGATGGCCCCTGACAAGACAGTGGTATGATTAATTAATTTCATCATCATTACATTTCCAAAAATAGACGACCAGCAGAGCAGCCTGTTGGGCTATTCAAGGAGCTATATCTAAGACTAATGCAGCAGGGTTAATCCCTGTTAGAAACAGCACTGTGATTAAATAATGCAACTGTGTCCTATATCATTAATAAGACTTGGGTCTTAAAGGCTTATGTTAATTAACACTATTGGTAATTATGAATATTTCTAATAGGTTCTTATTAAGTCATAAATTGATTTTAGCATCAGGTGTTCTCTATCCAGGGCTACAATTCTCAAAGGCATTTCAGCACAAAAACCACCTTTAAATAGTAGAGAGAGCAGCACAAACAATATTCTCTAGCTTTTAAGGATCTTCACTTTATAATTCATTTGGGAAACTGATCCCACATCAGCTACTTCGTTTTGCTTATTGCGCCATAAAATAATGGTATGGTAATAACCCAGCATTGGTTGTGTGACCTCATGCTGCCTGCGAGGCCCAAAGAAGCTGCTGCCGTTGTGTGTGTCTGTCAAAGTTTATATAGCATTGTGAGGACCAAATGTTCCCACAGGGATAGAAATCTGACTTATCTTGTCAGAACATTTTTCTAGTCTTCATAAGGGAAACTTATTTTGATTTAGATTAAGGTTAGGGTTTCAGTTAGGTGTAGCATCAATAGCTATAGTAACCATTAAGTCAATGGAAAGTCCCCAAAATACATGTTTACCAAGACTGAGTGTCTGTTTTTGTGTGCAAGAATTTGGCTAATGCTTTTATTAAAAGTGACTTACAACTGAGCTGAGCAGTTAAGGGTTCAACCACGTCCAACTTGGAAACCTTAGATCAATCAATACACGTACTACAAAGTACCATTCTGGCATCAGTGGGAAATATGTCTTAGCCAATTACTCGAATTTACTTGCAATTGAATTTATCCCTGTAAAAATGTAAACAGCTTGAACTCACCAGCGTTAACGAGCCACTTTTTCCCTGATGCCCCAATTTCCCTGAATGTACACAAATGTACTGCAAGTTGGTAAAGATTTTATAACCATTGTCCTGAAACTAGTGTCAAGTCATGGGAAGTAGGCTAAATTGAACTCTAGGAAAAAGCAGGACTAAATGTCTTTGTTTCTAAGCCAACCAACCTCCCTCACTAAATTTCAGGAGGCTTTTCATATCTCTGAAAGCTTGAGCAGATTTATCCCCTCCATACTCTTTTCCCTGTCACTTTATTCTCACTTCTGTCTTATTAAACAGTTAGAATATCTGTTATATGCAAACTTTTATCATTATTTTCTTAGCACTCTTTCTAACACCCATACCTGCAAATCTCTGGTGTAGTCTATTGTGGAGGAGTGTCTACACCAGCAATTTAAAGTTTGGAATTGCTAATGATTTTGTAAACAATTGACAACAGCATGTTGGTGCAGTTAGCGATAGTACCTCTCAGCTCTAGAAATCCCTGAATTTTGTTCCCAGCCTGGACTGTGTGGAGTTTGTATGTTCTCACCATGTCTGTGTGGGTTTTCTTTGAATACTCTGACTTTTCCTACATTCTAAAAAACATGTTTTAGGTCAATTGGGAGCAGCACCCAGAAAAGGTCTGCGTCCTCTCCAGGTCAGCTTGGGTTTACTCAGGGTACGTCAGTTCCCTGCCAAAATACAAATATGCACAAGGTTAATTGATTACACTAAACTGGCCTGATCTCAGTATATACAGTGGTGCTTGAAAGTTTGTGAACCATTTAGAATTTTCTATATTTCTGCATAAATATGACCTAAAACATCAGATTTTCACACAAATCCTAAAAGTAGATAAAGAGAACCTAGTTAAACAAATGAGACAATATTATACTTGGTCATATATTTATTGAAGAAAATGATCCAATATTACATATTAGTGAGTGACAAAAGTATGTGAACCTCTAGGATTAGCAGTTAATTTACATACATTATATACAAAACCATCTCTAAAGAGTTTGGACTCAACCAATGCACAGTCAGACCGATTGTGTACAAATGGAAGAAATTCAAGACCATTGTTACCCTCCCCAGGAGTGGTCGACCAACAAAGATCACTCACTCCAAGTGCAAGGCATGTCATAGTTGGCGAGGTCACAAAGGACACCAGGGTAACTTCTAAGCAACTGAAGGCCTCTCTCACATTGGCTAATGTTAATGTTCATGAGTCCACCATCAGAAGAACACTGAACAACAATGGTGTGCATGGCAGTGCTGCAAGGAAAAAGCCACTGTTCTCCAAAAAGAACATTGCTGCTCGTCTGCAGTTTGCTAAAGATCACGTGGACAAGCCAGAAGGCTATTGGAATGTCTTGTGGATGGATGAGACCAAAATAGATCTTTTTTGTTTAAAAGAAAACCGTTATGTTTTGGAGAAAGGAAAACACTGCATTCCAGCATAAGAACCTTATCCCACCTTGAAACATGGTAGTGGTAGTATCATGGTTTGAGGCTGTTTTGCTGCATCTGGGCCATGACGGCTTGCCATCATTGATGGAACAAATAATTCTGAATGATATCAGAGAATTCTACAGGAAAATGTCAGGACATCTGTTCATGAACTGAATCTCAAGAGAAGGTGGGTCATGCAGAAAGACAACGACCCTAAGCACACAAGTTGTTCTACCAAAGAATGGATAAAGAAGAATAAAGTTAATGTTTTGGAATGACCAAGTCAAAGTCCTGACCTTAAACCAATCGAAAGGTTGTGGATGGACCTGAAGTGAGCATTTAATGTGAGGAAACCCACCAACATCTCAGAGTTGAAGTTGTTCTGTACAGAGGACTGGGCTAAAATTCCGGTGTGCAGGACTGATCATCAGTTACAGGAAATGTTTAGTTGCAGTTACTGCTGCATAATGTTTTAGGTCATATTTATGCAGAAATATAGAAAATTCACAAGGGTTCACAAATTTGAGCATCACTGTATATCATATGACTAACTTTAAACTTGTCTATCAATACAAGCTTGTGTCTGTCGTTACAATGGTCACTGATATGGATAGTGACGTTACATAAACCAAACAAACAAAGGTCAACTGGTGTGGCTAAAGCCTCTCAGTGTGAGTGTGTGCGCGTGCATATGCTCTGTGATGGATTGGCACCCTGTCTAGGGTTCCTTCCCACCTTCTGACCTGGGTAGGAACATGAATGAATGAACTAATAGTCTTAAGGTACTGTTAAATTGATTAAGCAATAATATAGACATTACTAATGTTGGCTTTGACTGTATAAAATTAAATGTTTTAAATTCACACGTGACTACAAAACACAAAAACAATTAATAAAAAAAAAGTCAGTCTTTTTTCTTGTTTTTGACCCAAGTCCATTCCATGAGTCCATGATTCCTTGAGATTGCCAAAAGTCACACTTGCTCACTCACTTTCCATACCTGCCTAATCCACTTCTGGGTCATGGGCACCCAGGACCTAATGAGGTGGGCAAGGCGTGAACCACCAATAGATAATGTGCCCATCCATAGCAGGCATCCGTGCATACACACACTCACAAACTTTTAGAGATGCCAGTTGACCTAATGCATCTTTTTGGAATATGGAAGGAAATCGTACTACCCTGAGGAAGTCCACAAAGAAGGGGGAGGACCTACAAACTCCACACAGGCAGATCTCTGGGGCTGTCTATTTTATACAATGGTGTTCAATATTGTCTTGAGAGAAGAGGATAAACTGGTTTAATCCAGAAATATGAAAATAAGCAGAAGGCACAGATGCACAATTGCACAGGAGTAGTACACTAGTTTATAAAGCAGATGCTCTACAGATTTAGTTGCTGCTTCCATAATTGGAACACACAAAATACAAGTGTTGTCGGTTACTGGTAAATAAAAAGGCTGAAATGGGGAAGAGAGAGACACTGAAGAGACTAGAAGAGTTGAATCTAATTGTACTTGTGTGGAAGGAGTTGAAATTTTCCTTGAATTTCCCTTGAATTCCACTTAGATTCTTTGATAAATTATGAGGACACTAACAGTTGTAAACTAATTAATATATAAATGATCATACAAATCCCAAGTTATGACGTGTTGACCATAATTTTCGATAAATTTAACGATGCCGATATAAATACAACAGCTCTTTGAAAGTCAATAAATGTCTTCGTGTTTAATAGTATATACGATGACTAAGTTCATTGTTAGAAGTTAGTATACAGCCCAATGACATATACAGTACCTACATGTACTCTTCATGGCCTCAACCAAACCACTGATACAACACACGCAAAATATATCTGGCAAGCAATAAGACACCACAGTTATTCTGTCAAACTTCAGTAGTAATCAGAGACTCGAATCTCTGATTTTTTTTTTTTTTGAGAAAACCATGTGCCAATATCTTCCTCTGTCCTAGTCCACCTCTTCACTGTAATATTGAGTTATGGTGCAAAGTGTGAAATTTCAACACCAGAAACATCTCCTGGTTTAGTGCATGGTTGGCAGCCTTTCTGTTAAGTCGTGATCCTGAAGCAAACGCTACGGCAACCTACATGTATTGCGTTTTGTTGCTATTATGAATTCACGTCTGTTCATCATATGCAACACCGTTTCTTTTTTCTATGCCTTGCTCTGGTACACATCAGAAGTCTCTCTCTCTCTCTCTCCCTCACTGCCTCTGTGGCTATATTTAGCGGCAGGTTAACTGCCCTGTCAGAGGTCTGATTTGTATTCCTGGCATGGTTCAGTGTCTGAGCGTGCAGTGGATTTGAACAAAGGGAGCTGTTTGTATATGAATAATTCTGAAGGCCCAGAGAATCGCCATCCTGTTTACCCCCCCCCCCCCCCTCTACTCAACTGCCACCTGCTAATGGAAGAAGAGAAAGACACAGAGAAGAGAGGGGTCCTTATGGAGAATTACTGCAGGAAAATCATTGAGACAAGACCTTGTGTGTTAGAGCTTGCGACTGTTTGAATCTTCCACAAGAATCACTGTGGGGGTTCATCAAAGGCACAGAGAAAAACTTTAATTAAACCCTCAATGGGGTACGCGTCACATTTGTAAGTCAGTTTTAATTAGGGTTTGATTTGTAATGCGCCTGGCCAAATGTCAGCTGAATTACACTTGATTTTCTTAAATTGTGTTTGATTCTGAAATGATGAAACATGAGGTTACATATTCATTAAATACTGTAGGAGTACCCTGGGTTTCCATACTCCTTTCTGGAGAGATATGTACTCAACATGAAGCTGTTTTGAAATTGTAATTTTGACCAGCAACATGTAAAGTAGTGTCTGTTAATTTGTGTAAACATGACCACAGAAATCCACTTAATTCTGTACTTCTTAACTGACTGAACCCAGCATCAAACGACTAAAAAAAATATGCTATCTACATTTCATGTCAGATATCATATCCTGTCCAGTCTTGCCCTACAAAATTAAATACACATTTAAGTCCAACCCAGCATTTCTGTAACTTGAATGCACGCAGTGTTTCTAGGAAAGTGGACGTTTTAATGGCACAGGTAAACTCATCTGGTATATAACCCTGTGTGTACTTACCCCCAACTCTGGTCACAACTGTAACCTAAGTAACCCACGTTTAAAAGCAGTATTAAAAACAAGGCTGATGCAGTTTGCTTTTAATTAGATATATTTCACAGGGAAACAGCAGAAGTAGCAACAAGTGCTAGTAGATAACACTGTTATCCTGGCAATGTTTTGCTTGTGTATATATTAGCATTAGAAATTAGCATCTGATTTCACAAAGGGAGTACGAATCACAAGTAGTCTCCACATAGCCATTACGTAACATCTGGCTGGGCTTTCAGTCGCATATGAGCAATTGTTTTGAAGACCTTATTTATCCTGTCATGACTTGTCAAAACATGACTTGTCAGTAAAAGATATGTTAACTTGAGCAAAAAGTAGCTTAAAAAACTAATTGGTCATTAAAACAATCATGGCAATTATCAGTTATCAACATGAATGTTTATAACCCTACTAACCCTATTAGGTTGTTTTATGTACCAGGATTCTCTACAGATGGGGATAAGCCACAAATAAGTGTGTAAATGCACACAAGACATTTATATCACATAAAAATCAATACTTTACAAAATAAAACACGTGACTATGACATCTATGCTTAATTTTAATCCCTGAGGACATACTACTGAATGTGTGCAGATCCCACTTGTCAAACATAAACCACCAACTACCTCCAAACAAAAGTGCCAGCACTTCTTACAACCGCAACTAGTCATCACCGTATGAAATATTTTCAACAGTTGTCTCCTCCTAAACATTGACCCCCATTGTTGGCGCCTTCCTCTTAGCTTTAGCAAACTGAAGTGACTAAGTAAAATCTCAACCAGCAATCATTTGCAAATAAAGCCTGTAAACAACAAAACAACAGTTTTTCTGGTTCTACTATTTGTAAGTACTGTATGTGTTTGAATGAAATGGAACATTTTTGTTTTATTCTATAAATTACTGGAAAAAAATCATAAATATTTATTCGCATCAATGACAAGAGCATTTATTTGCTGTAAATGACAAATGGTCAAAATTACAAAGAAGATGCAGTGTTTTCAGACCTTCATTAATAATACAAATACTTATACCAAGAAAACAAGTTCATATTCATTTTTTAACAAAACAATACTAATGTTTAATTTCTTTAAGTTCACAAATCAACATTTCAAGCAGTTTGTGTCTTGTACGTTTTTCCTCAATAAATAAATTTTGGCTCAGGTGAACACCCAATCATTAAGTAGGAGGTGTGACTGTGTTGGAATTCACTAGACACTGGAATGAAATTGCTGCCATACATTTGGAAAATTTGGAATCGTATCTTATTTTTTCCAGAGCTGAACATGTATGTGGTTAAAATCTTAGCACATGGAAATACTAAGTGTAAGTTCCATGGTGACAACAGTCTTGGGGTTTCTCCAAAGAAATAAAAATGCTGAAATAATAAACAAGATGTTCAAGACTCCAAAAGTTACCCAAATCCATACTGTTCCAACAGCAGCTGAAAAAGGCCAAAAAAGGAAATGAGCCAGCTGGCAATACAGCTCATGTGGTTTTGCAACAACAGATATTTGCGGTACAGTTAGGGCTAAAATCCCATTTGGTGAGAGAGAGCGAGTTGGCGTGAACACATGGTATGTTGATAGTATCTTTCTAATACGTCTTCCAGTCTACCTTGTCATTGGCATCAAATTATGAAATAGTTGACCATATATTGGCCATCCAGTTATCACTGCAATATGTCACTCAAACGACAAGATACTGTCAACATGCAACCAGGGTTACCTGCTCAGTTTTCTTCCCAGTTCAAGCCTGACTGGACTGAACAATAAAAACAAATTCCTAGCCATTTTCTAATCTCTAATTTTTGTCTCTCAACAGGCTTTCGTTATTCCTACACCATTTGGCTCTGCATAATGGCTCAAAACAGACAATAGCATTTCGGGGTTCTCATTGCATGAAGTGGGATAATTCTTCTCTAAACATGACATGACATTTGTGACATTTCACGTCAGAGTCTGACAAACTGGCTGCAAATATCTCCCTCAGTGAGCGCATGATGCAAGGCAGGCATCACACGTTGCAACAGAGAGAGAGAGAGAGAGAGAGAGAGAGAGAGAGAGAGAGAGAGAGAGAGAGAGAGAGAGAGACTTAATAGGATTATTATTGATGCTGTGAGATACAGCTTTAGTATATGTGAATGGAAAATAATATTAACAAAATATAATAAAATGAAGAGCCTCAGTGTGTGTCATTATCATTTTTATTTTGTAGATTATATAATTTCGTCTTCGTCAGTCAGTTACAAAATTCTTAGAGGTGACATATATCCCTTTCCTACAAGTTAACACAGATCCCTGGGGTCTTACTAAATTGTCTGTGACATGGTTTGGTCAATATACCACACAGACCAGGCACCACAGCACCCTTCTCACACTGACACTTTTCAGAATGTAGATGAAAGCGGACAAAGGAAGATAAACATAAACATCCCAGCATTTACCCAGTCCTCTTTCCATCTTTTTCAGTACAGGAAGCAAGTAAAATACACACTGTGCATACTCCAACAGCTGAGCATATTTTTACCATAGACTAGCGGACTAATACATTCAGTGGTCAATCACATACAAAACCTATACAGTGCATTACAAATGTGGAAAAGTCACATTGCTATATTTCTCAGTCCAGTTTGGAATTACTCTACTACACCAGTAAATTATTTACAGCAAGTTCTATACAAGTTCTATGGTGGAATTGTTGCATAATGCATTTTAACATGGTACTATATTGCATGTAATATTAATGCACTCGTAATTTGGAACAGTTTTTCCAGACTAGCTGGGACATCGCCAGTAAACTTAAGCTTCTGATACCCTTCTGATACCCCCATTTGTGCTGGTCTGCACAGCCAACAGAGCCGTTCCAGAGCTCTGAACTCAACATGATGCTTGCAGATCCAGTGCTTGCAAGACAAAAAAAGCACACAAGGAAATTCTCAAGCTGTGGTGGGTGGTAAAAATCTAATAAGCTTCCTTATGTGTGTGTGTAGGAAGGAGAGAAAAATCTGAACGGCTTGCTGGGTCCCATGTTTACACAACTAGGCATCCCACAAAAAATTGACTGGATTGTCTGATTTCATAGTTTGTGGGTTACCAGACACTCCAAATATCCAACTGCAAGTGCATGAGCACTGAAAGTCTCCTTATGTAAAATCTAGACTTCATAAATGCACGTCAGTGTTGTAGTACTCGAGTCTGGCGTTTCATTTGGACTCCATCTGGTCTCGGTCTTGGGGTAAAGTGGACTCAAATCAAGACCAGTCAATTGCAGTGCATCTGCTTGATGTAATGTTAATTATAAACTGAACTTTTTTCTGTTCTTATTGAACATCAACAATCCATTCTAACAGAATAAATCAGTCCTTTCTCTACATACCTCAATAAAATTTGTACCCAGATTGGCTAATGGCTAAAGCAAGCTACTGCTCTTCAAGAAAAGACCTTGTGCATGTCACCCGCTCACTTTACTATATCAGCAAAATGTGGAATTATGTTTTCACGTTTAATAATACAAATGAATAGAACAGCTGTTGCTGATTATATTCGATTGACTTTATGTACTTCTGATTACGTTTGAGAGAAGAAAAACAGAATTATCATTTGCTTCCCAGAGTTACATTGCCTTAGTTTGACTGAAACTATAAAATAATAATGAAAATAATTTTAGGCTATATATAATTTTATGTTATATTTTACAAAATCTCTGATTTTTTTATAATAGTATTTTTATTAAATATTATTATCTTGACTCTGCACAGTGTGGGACTGTGGTAGCCTAGTGGGTAAGGTACTGGACTATGGACAAGAAGGTCCAGGGTTCAAATCCCACCTCTGCCAAGCTGCCACTGTTGGGTCCTTGAGCAATTGCTTGGATTGTAAGACTGTATCAATTGTAAGTCGCTCTGGATAAGGGCGTCTGCTAAATGCTGTAAATGCAAATGGAAATGGAAATGCTCTAGCAGTCTTGACTACAACACTAGTGTGTGTGTTGTTTGAGCAAGGTAAATGATTAAAGAGGGATTTGATGACTGCTCAATCAAACTGCTGCATGACACATTATCATGATGGTGATGATGAAAAGGAAATTGATGATGATGAGTTGATACTTTGGGGAAATTTCACTAAAAAGGGGACAAAAGCCAGAAAGGGAGCAGCGGTGAGAATGTTGACACGTTGAGGTTGTTGCACAAGAAGGTGATATTTTGCATCAGTCAAAATCCCCAGAGGGGAGAGTGTGAAGGAACGAGAAGGTATGAAATGTTGAAGTGAGCATTTATGCAAGTTCCCCTTTCTCTTTCTACTCTGGCTTTTTCTGTGGCTTTGGTGTCCACCCATCTTACTTTCTGTAAGCAGTCCAAGCTCTGGGATTTGGGATGTCCATCTGGCCCCACTGATCCAGTTTCTTTTTCTTTCTCTCTCCTGCACTCTCTCACTCTCGATCTGTGTGTGTGTGTGTTTTCTGTAATCTACACGCAGGACTGGATGACTGTTTGCTCTGATGTCATCCAAGAGATGAGGTTTTCATTTTGGTTGATGTGGGTGTGATTTGAGTCTCCCCAATCACATGATAGCTAACAATCTGGAAGGTTGAGGGCTAGCACAGGCTTCCTGTAAAACAATAGTAGCAAAGCACTGCCTGGTTTCAGAACAAAACTCATGCAGCATCATTGGACACGTCAGCATGCATGGAGGAGAGTACCAAATACCCTCTTCTGTGGATATGATCTCACAGATGCCCAAGCTTAGCTAAAGCAATTAAGTGCTCTTGGACTCAAGGCCATGACTGGCATCTTCTGGGCTCTGTATACAACAGAGTACCATCTTTTGCTTCACAGTTTACGAATCAAGTCAAGTGACATCCTCCATCTTTGCAATAGTTTAAATAAAATGATCATTAAAATAATTGTACACTAAAATAGTATTTCAGTTGTGTTAGTTCATTGTAGTGTGTTTTGTTAGTTTATAATATGTTAACTTTAAAACACATTTTTGTTTTTATACATTACAGTTTCTGTATTTGTATGTAGAGTAACATTCGACATGTTTGTGTGCCTGATGTTTACACAGAAGTGTATGGTTGCACATTGTACACGCAGGCAAATGGTGTTAACTTTATTTAAAACAGCACTTACAATCTTTAAGATTTTTCATAATGTTGTTCAAACATATTAAGCTACAAACAACAAAACAAAAAAGCAAAAAACCCATCATCCCTTCCTTTCTTTTCCAATTCTCCTCACCCCATTTCTCTTTTTTCTTTCTTCTATTCACTTTCTTCTCCTCTCATACCCTTTACTCACTCCCCCCCTTTCCTCATCTTTATTATCTCTTACAGGTTTGCTCTCTAATCCTATCCCTACTGTCCTACTCTTCTCATGTCTATCCCCTTCTCCTCTCATCCTTTCCTTACCTCCTTTCCATTTAGTCATTTACAGTGGTAGCTTGGCTGGTGGGGTTTTAACCCTGGACCTTCAGGTGCACAGTCCAGTACCCTCGGTACTACCCATTCTCACAATATCCTTCACTCCATCTCCCCTTATCACCTCCATAACCCCAACTTTCCTCTCATGTCCTCTCCTATCTTGACTCACCTCCTCTCCATCTCATCCAACTCCTCACCATCTCTTCTCTTTTCAGTAAGGGAGCAGAAGCCAGAGGCCTGCTGAAGATCAGAGTAATGGTCAGTGTCGAGCAGGGTTAATAACATTAGCTTTAAAAAAGGTGGGAGGGAGGACTGATGGGGGAAGGAGTGTGTAGGATAACGGGGGAGGGGCAGGTGCAGCTCTAATGGCTTTTTAAAAAGGTTACAGCATGTCTCTCTGCTCTCATAATGGGGCACTGGCTGTGCTGGAAATGCAATTTCCAGGAAAGATAATGTTGAAGTGAGAGGTGGGTCCTGAGTACTGTGAGGAGAGAGAGAATATAAGAAAGCAGATAGTTCCAGCTGATGTGGATTGGTATTAAAATACAAAATGCAGATAGACAAGACAGACAGTGAGAAATATGGATAGATGAAGAGACAGAAATATATAGACAGATAGATAGATGAGAATAGAGACAGACAGACGACACACACGAAATAAATTAAATACCCAGATATAAATGTTGGATTGCTGCTAAACTCTGCAGGATTACAGGTGTGGTCTGATTAGACACTGGGTTGGGCCAAGAGAGCATAAAAGTGCCCCCTGCCGCACTATAAAAATGCTCCGAGAGGCTACTTTTGGGGAGTATACCTCTTGGTGAGAGATTGTTGACTGCTAGACATGCCTCTACAATGCACTCAGACATTTTGCCCAGTTGACATACTATGAGCAGGATGCATTTTTGGACTGAGAGAAGCAGGATTATCATTTCGATTAACTGCCTGCTATCTAGGCCACTCTGACCTAGGGGTTGGGAGGTGGTCAGAACAGAAGTTCCGTGAGGGCACGCAAACACAGGAAACAGCTTCCAGACAGACCACCAAGAGAGAGGATCGTTTGATCCATGAACAAGCATGAGCAGCTCCGTCAGTGTCATTGTCCACCATCCATACACAGATGGCACCTTCACTACACACCCGTCTCTGCCCAGGCCATTTTCACAGAGGCAGCTGATGTGTTCTGTGCTCAGGCACGGTTAGCAATCACACTGCGTGTATACTGTACTCAAGTCCAACTGAACCATGCCCGAATCCACCTCTTCAAACAGGCCTGAGCACGGATCAGCATCACTCGTCAAAACCCACAGCACTTTGTGGGTCAAACATGCCTAGACAGCTTGCCTAATCCTGGTCCTATCACTTCCCCAGGCAAACAGTGCACATATACCCGACCATATATATGATGGAAAACTGGACCCATCTTTCATTACTCCAAGGTCCAGTCCTAACACAGACATGCCTAGTGTAGGTGCTTTTGATGTGGACAGGGGTTGGCATGGTAAGCACTCACTGTTTGTTGTTACACATTCTTATATTTAACCTTAAGCATTTCTGTGAATTGTATTACCGAAGATATTCTGTCTACCTGCACCAGACAGGATTTGTTGCTCTCGCACGTCAGTGAGCCTTGGGCGCCAACACGCCATTGGTGATTTGTGGTTTGTCCCTCCTTAGACCGCTGTCAGTGGGGTCTCACCACTGCTGACCAGGTGCGCAATATAAGCCTTGCTGTTTAGGAGATGCTTTGGCGCATTCGTCTAACTATAACGACGGTTTTAATGTTTTGGCTAATTCGTGCATGTTCACATCTGGTCACTTTAATTGGCCAGCTGTAACAGTACGCTTCCTATATGGCTCCAGTTCAGCTGCAGTCACTGGTGATGCCTAATACAAAGCCGTTTAACATAATAGAAGTTCTTCTAGTTTTACATTTGTAAAAAAAATTTAAGACTTATTTAAGATTGATGTTTGAGAATCAGTCATGTTCCTGATTCCTCATTTATATTTACATAATTTAGCAGAAGCCCTTACAATCCAAGCAATTGTGGGTTAAGGATCTTGCTCAAAGATCCAGCAATGGCAGCTTGGCAGAGGTGGGATATGAACCCTGGACCTTCTGGTCCATAGTCCAGTACCTTCATCGCTAGGCCACCATATTGAACTTACTGATTGACAGTTGATGAGGTTCCACCTCTTTTCATCTATGAAACATGCACTGTCCAACAAACGCAGAACTGGTTTTTCTATGCAATAAACACCTCTCCACACTCCATTCACTCCAAGTGAAGCTTGTGCATCTGGGCATGGCTGAAAAAATATGTTGTGAAGGATATCAAAAGCAGTTTCTCCAATGAGTGTTAATCTTTCATCCTATATTTTCAGCGAGTACACACTTGTGCTCTAGACCGTGTGGTGCGGTGCAGTGCAGAGCTTAAAAAGAAGACAATGTGTCTACTTGCTCTCATAAATAACGGCACTCCCTACTTCTGGTCTGTGCCACAACACTTGCTAAAAAGTAGTGATCTCATAGTTAATTGATGTAATGTCACTTGGGTTTGGGAGCAATAGGAGTAGTTTGAGTCATCCACATTGCATTTGCTTTGATAAAGCACTTGTCTTCCTGCATCATAGAGCACTCCAACTGTGCCCAGTCCTAACACTATACCCTCCTGCTCTGCCCTATTCACTTCTATTTAAACAGATTCATGCTGCAGGTGCAGCCACACACTTCAGTTCTACAGTACTCTGGAGGTGGCAAATGTATTTAGTCAGCATTAGGGACTACAGATGATGTTTGTATAAATGATTACTGCAGTACTGGGAATAAATATAGATTACAATTGCAAAGGGGCTATTACATGTCTCATTTGTCAAAAGTTTAAATTCAGCACCTGGGTTATGTGAATATTCCAGAGCAGTAGTGATTATGCAAGCTCTTTTGACTAGTTTGATGAAGACACATTTGATCATGGTGAATATCGGTATGAATTTAATTAATAAAATATAGCCACTTCATAAAATCTTTGGTAGAAGACCCAATTAGATCTGAAGATATCACTCTCTGTCCTCTCTGATATCTCTCTCACTCCATCCCACTGGTATGAGAACCTAGTTTTTCATTATAAATGACAGAAACTAAAACTCCATCCCGAAAGGCCATTTCATGTAAGCGATTGCATCAGAGCTTATTTAAAATGGAAAACATATCTAAATGTTTATATAGATAGATAGATAGATAGATGAAACTACACTTCTTTCAACTATGAGTAGAAGGATAATGAGGGTGCATGCCTGAGCAGCACTGAGATGTTGTTTAGACATTTAAGGGTAGGGGCTAAAGATATGTCATTAAGTATTAAAGACTCAATGACTCAAGCAGCTACACAAGAAACACTTAGGAATTTAAATGACCTAACAAATGCACAGCATTTCAATACACACTGTGTTTTAGCTTAGCTTAATTGTTAAATGAAACAATCACTTGGTTTCATTTAATAAAAATAAAGCTAATATAATTATGCACATATTTTTTTTAAAATATATTCCCCAGGCAAAACACAGTCAACTTGCATGTTTAAGGTGGTAGTAACTTCAGGTTCCAGCAGATGGCATTACACGTTGATGATCGGGCTATAAATGTCCAGTGAAATTTATAGATTGAGAAGAGGTGGTACAGTGCAGTGAACATCTCTTACGATGTGTGGAAAATGGGACGCAAAGCAGATGTTAATAATTGGCAAAAATGAGTGATTGCATTTGGGCATACCAAAGGCCATAGTGTGATGGAAGTAGCTGAATTTGAATGTTGTATCAAAGTGTACGTTTTTAGGGTATTTCAGCAGTGGCAAAAATCCCAGGAAATTCTCATCAGAATTCATGGAGGCATTACAGCATTAGGTACCGTACGTTTCAGACACAGGTGACTAATTTTTTGGTCAGTGAGTACATTTGTCTGATATTACAAAAAAAATTAAGAAGGGTGAAGAATTTCTGGGTTTCACATTCTCATATAAACAGTTTTATCCACCATTGTTTTCCCATGTTGAAATGGAAACGGTGTAAGCTTGCAATGTTTTCTGGGCGTGGCTGCTGCTGAAGTGGACAGTTGTGTGTTCACTCATTCCCTCACCCCTCTGAGTGCTCATCTAACACACTTCAGTTAAAACAGTAATCGAACAGAGCACAAGATGGTGTCAGGGATTCCCCTGAGGGGAAATGGCAAGGTAAAGTGGATGAGGGCATGTTAAAAAGATGATTGAAATGCAAGACAAGAGTTTTAGTCCATAGTTGGAGCCATATTTTAGCCACAAGAATGGATTTTAGACCAGAAAGCAAAACGGCACCCCTGTGTTTCATGGCTGCATGCAATTTACAGGACTTAAATGATCTGCTGCTTATGTTTTGGTGCCAGATACCACAGGACACTTTTAGGGGAATTGGAGTCCATGCCTCAATGGGTAATGGGGTGTTTCTGCTGCACTAAGGGGACCTACACTATATTAGGCAGGTGGTTTTATCGCTTTGGCTGATCGGTGTGTATGATTTTCAGTTGGGTGTGTAAAGACTACTAAAATTGTCATTACCAAAAGTTTTGGGAGAATGATATTTTAATCAGCATAAAAAAATCAATATGAAAACTGACTGCACTTCCAGCTATGTGAGCCTTACATGTTATTCAAAATGCATAAAAATAATAATATAAATATCAGGTTGTAAAAGGTAAATGGATGAGTCTTTGTTGTGAGATCACATGTGTGTGTTCTACCAATGCACCACTGGGCATGTGCAGTAACTGCGAGGAAAGGCGAACCTAGAATATAGAGCCAGGGAACAAGCCAGGAAAAGAACAATGGAAAGTTCAAAATGGCATTCTCGGCTCAAAATAGAGACTGAAATAAATTACTATAAACTCAGGCTGGGATCGTCCTAAACCCCAAATTTTATTACATTTTTTTCCTTCTGTGTACAACTTCCCTTATGTTTGACTATTCACCTTACATACATTTTCTTTGTTGCCACTTCTGGTTTCAGTTTCCATTTCCAGCGTGCTTTCTCTCTCTCGCTCATTCTTAACCATTTTTTCCCTTCTATATTTTGCTTTCTATCAAGAAATCTCACTCCTTACAAGTTCTCAATTTGATCCTAATGTCTGTCTGTTCAGTTTTACTAGCACAGTATACTTTGTCTTGAGTTATCTGAAGATATTATTCGAGATATTAGAACACTCTGGGAAACCTGTCTGTCGCCCTAGGTATGGTGAGAGGCAGTACTATCCACAGCTAGCCATCCACACACCTTTAAGCGCCTCTGCCAGGACCACCAGGACCGCCCTGTGAGAACAGTTTAGCAGAGTGGGAATAACAAGATCCCCTCTAGATCCCATAGGAGAACTTCCTCACTTTTTAAGAAGATCCCCAATTATTTTAGTTTTTCTGTTCAGTTTATCTTAGTAAAACCAAATCCTTGATCTTCAGTAGTCATTCATTTTCTCATTTTATCATCTCACACATTCAAAATTAACAACTATAATTACAGGTTTACTGCCTATTGCCGGTTTTAAAAAATTGGTTATGATCAATGGTTTTAATTCCATCCTTATACATCTTGGCAGACATGTTAGGTAACCTCTAGCAATTTCATCGAACAGTTTTCCCAACTGATGACAGCCACTTGGGCATGGCAACCTGTCTGCTGTCCCTTGGATAGACAACAAAAGCCATGAGTGGTCAGCTCTGCTGGTAAGATGCGGGCGGCAACTGCAAGATGGTCCCAGGCCTGCCTGGCCGAGGTGCAGCTTTAGCCCCTTAAATTACCTACCATCTTTGGCAAATGGCTGACCACTTTCTGTTAATTAACATTTTGCTGTGATTTTCTAAATGAAAGTTAACACAAGCCTCTACAGGAAAAATCTTTTCATATAAAAACCATTAACGTGAATAAAAGTCTAAGAACTTAACAGTAGATACACTATTTGGTTCATCTGTAAGCTGCTTCATTTGTTCCAATATACTTTTTCAAATATATGCATAACCTTTTGAATAAAGTTTATTTAAAGCTGGTCGCTGCAATGGTTTGTTCTCCTACCCGGTAATTTATTTTTATGTCAACAGAACAGGGGTGGCCAAACTTTCAATGTTGATTCTTTAAACATTTTTACTTTGTTTACAATGAACCCAATAAAGCAGAGTAAAAGAAAAATTATGTTCAGCTCAAAGAAAGTTTGTAAACCCATTGGAAATTATAAAAGAGAGTCTGACCTTCATTAAAATCCTAATAATGGGTTCCCTTTAGAGCCTATCTCAGAGAACTTGGGGCATAGGGAGCATGCCCTGAATGGGGTCTCAGTCTAACACATCCTGGTTAAGCTAATAACATAAAAGGCTATTTTCATGTAATACTTTTCTTTAAACACACTGATAAATTATTCACAATGCCTGGAAAAGTTGTGTGAACCTATTCACTTAGGAAATGCAGTGCATAATTTAATCAGTTTCTAAAAAGTCTTGTTGTGGATTGATGAGAACACTCTGGTCTTTTGTAACCTTTTCTAAATTCAATGATTTCCACAATTCTAGAAAAATCAGATAAGGTAAATAGATATTTCTTGAGAAAAACTTTTTTTTTTTTTTTTTTTTAAATAGAGCAGGGCACCTCAACTCCATCTCATTATATTAAACTGCTGCCTTTTGGATAAATAAACAATAATCATTGCTCAGGTGTAGTCTATAACAGTTATATTTTTGGTCCTCTAATTTTGAATAAACGTACAATACGTTGTGGTGGTTCAGGTCAGGAGGTACAGTAGTACAACGGCATTTTTAAAAAGTTACACAAGTACTGTTACTTATATATAACAATATTTTATAACAATAAATTTGAAGTACTACTTCAAATTACTGTGGGACTGTGGTAGCCTAGTGGTTAAGGTACTGGACTCTGGACCAGAAGGTCGAAGGTTCAAATCCCACCTCTGCCAAGCTGCCAACAAAAACACAACCCTGCAGTACAGCAGACTAAATACTACAATGCAGTATAAAGCCTTGCACAGATACAATACAAACTTCATTGCCATTTCAAAGCATGCAGCCATCTCACACATGACTTGTAATTTAATAAGTGACAAAACAATCAATTACTTTTTAATTCAGATGTTAGAAAACCTTTGTAGACACAAATACAATGCCCACACAATTTGGAAAAACTTTCACTGTAACAATCTTAAAATTAATATACAGTACCATGGCACACAAAGGAGTCAGTAAGTAATGATGAGCAATTCTGTTTAAGACTGAGCTTGGCAAATCCCAGGATGAACCTAACACTTTCAAACATATGAGGTGTAAGCAGTAGCCTTTTAATACAGTTAAATGTTACATGGTTTTAATGTTAGACTGACACAGACAGACACTAAAGGTGAAATTTGTTGCTTACTTAAAGAAAGCCACATGCAATAATTATAAACTTAGAATTAATTCTCATGATAATAAGGTGTCTAATTCTGTACACTGCACATGTGCAATACCATGGTTTATATTCCTAAAATACTGATATTTCAGGCATCAATTCAGATCAAACTCAGACATTTAAAATTTCAACCACAGGAAACTGACAGCTCAAGCAGCAAATGAAACGTAAGAGCAAAAGTACATTTGTTTTTATGAATTTAACTGTAAAACGTAGAGGAAGTATTAAAATTCCTGTATGGAGTATTTCATTTTTTCCAATTACATGTAACAGAGTGGTGTAACACATTACTACTGACACCTTATTAGAGCCACAGTTAAATTTAATAATTTTAGAACTTGATGACGTTTGTCATTGGGCAGTTGGTTTGGACCCAGGTGCAGAGTGGTACTGTGCTCACCCTCTGGGAGCACTACACTCAAAGCAGTCCCAGTGAAGGAGGACCTTCCCTTATAATTACTATTGCACTTATAGAAGAGAGCACGACTTAGTGTTTGTGTAACTGCAAGTAGGGATTTGATCCTGGGATCTCTGGGTTGTAAGCATGCACTCCAGCACAGCTGCTCAGTACAAGTACCCACACACCTATTACCAGGGGCTATGAAAAGAGCAGGAAAATCAAACAAAAAGCCGAGCACAAAATGGCAGCTACAAATACAAAATGGTGTCCAGAAAGAAAAAACATCCTCAAACTCTGAGATGGGTTTCCCCACTGGGGAAGTGTTCATGTTCCCATTTAAGTCTTTTCTGGTTTTACTTTTTAATCTTTGTAACCTTACAATATCTCTCCTTTCAATCTTCTACCCCACTTTGGTCCTTTAAACTCCATCTTTTAGACTTTGCATTTTACTTTCCGTTTTCTATGAATTTTGATTGTTCTGCTTGCTTTCTTGGTCTTCTCTTTTGCTTTCATTCTCTATCATCCATCACAAATACTTTTTTCTCATGACTTCCCTAGATCAACTTTCCCAATTTGCATATATATAATTTCCACACATACCTTATTTTATTATTCTTCACACAGACACACAGCGCCTTAAACCGTTTGGCGACAGCACCGTGTATAAGAAACCACACTGTTGCTCCCTCCTGGTTAGTTTAAACACCGTGTCAGCAAAGTGCATCTCATCAAGATTAATTGCAGCCTGTTAACGCTGAATGAGCTAACCCACGTGACCGTGCCGTAACTTCTGGGCAATGCAGTTCATAGGTCTGCCTTCTCAGACAGTGCAGAGTGCCTCTGCCGCCCTCTGGTGGTGCCTGTCGACACCGCTAACACTGCCCCCGTTTTACGGTGTAAATACTACTACATCAATCAAAGTTAACACCTTAAAGGCGACATTTTTTAAACACTATTAATCACGTTTTCGCTGCTTGATTTTGCGAAGCAGCCAAAGTTATGGACTGTGCACGAAATTGTCCCTATTCACTATTCCCTAGATTCTACATGCTACATAAAGCACTGGCAACCTATAGAAAAGAGAACTGGTGATGGTGGCAAACGATTTTGAACGTGCGCTTTTACGCTTTGCTCTTTATAAGTCTGTCACATAAACACACAAGCTTGCACATGCTGATTTTTATTTCAAAAATATCCCAGTACATTTAATATTTTTCAGAAAGAAAAATTCAAAGAAGGTAAAATGCATTCTGATGAAGTTCATATCATCACTCATATCTATGTATGCTAATGGCACAACTTTCTTTAGGGTTTCTATAATGTAAAAATAGGCAGAGAAAAGTAATGTGGATAACCGTGATTAACATGACGAAAGTCTTGAATTTTACCTCAATACTTTAATCATTTGAACAGGGTCTCCATAGTGCTAGCCTAACCCAGGTTTTTAACCCTAAACGGGCAATTTACTTGAAATGCAATGCTGTAGCCTTGTAGGTGAATGTAGTGGAGCTAACCTGTAGTAGAGCCTAAACAAACCTTTACTGTTATGCTTTATATACTCTGGAAGGCTAGATATTAAAGACCATTTGGGGGATTTCTGTCGAAACAGCAAATGCTAAGCATTAGTCACAGCCTCTTTATCAGATCGTCCTGCGACATTGTTGTACAGTACTTTGGCCATTTGGGTTATTAAGAGACTCTTGCATTTTCAGGGTTGACATGCACTGTTGATACTTTCTGGATTTAAGTGATCAGCCATGTCTACCCACCCACAACCCATCATCATTCTTTGTGTTGTCGATGAAGTTCAGACATTACTGATGTGATTCTTGGTGGACTTTTTGGTCTTAAAATGTAGTCATTTCTTTTTGGTGATTTGCTTTTAGTAGCATCCTCATCTTTGTTTAACAGACTGTTGAAAATGACTGACTGGATGAGTTGGAATGTCAAGTTGTCAGAAGAGAAGCATTTGTTGCTTATGATGGTAATGTGTCAAAATGTATCTAAAGTCCACCACTGGTGGTTTCCTTGATTAAAAACAACTCATTTAACTTGTTGCAGTTGGACCAGTTATATTACAACGGAAGACCATCAAACGTGTGGTGCTCTTGATAAATATAGAGTATGCATAAGGCTTCATAGCCACACGGTGGAGCTGTTTCCCAAAATACACCTCAGCCCTTACTTGAATATGCTGAGCTGTAGGAACCTAACTCAGGAAACTGCACTTTGATACTCACATTTGAGTTGCGTCACCCTCAGTGTGCCATATGAGCCTGTTCAAGGCTTAGAGATTGCATCACTTTCACTTAAATATCAAACATATACCTGAATTTTCACTTAGGCATAATTATTCCAAAAACGGAAATAGTTAATTGAATCACTGGAAAGCCATAATGGTCCAGGGGGGCACCCTCTACAAGATGGAAGATCTACAAAATATTAACATAACGCATAAAGGAACACCGGAGAGCGACAAAATGCTTGGAATCCAGGCCAACTTAAACCACTATAATGTTGGGGTGATGCAGATTTGTGCCATGTCAAGCCTTGTTGATGGGCCAGACTGGTTTGAGCTGATAGAAAGGCAAAAGTAACTCAAATAACCACTCATCACAATCGAGGTATCTGAATGCACATGTTGAACCTTGAAGCAAATGGGCTACTGCAGGAGTATAGCACACTGGGTACCACTCCTGTCAGTGAAGAACAGGCAACAATTTGTCTACAATTTGCACGGGCTCCCCAAAATTGGACAATTTAAAATTGGAAAAACATTGTCCGGTCTGATGAGCTTTGATTTCTGATCCCGATATTCAAATGGTAGGGTCAGAATTGGGCTTAAACAACATGAAAGCAGGGATCCATCCTACCTTGTATCAAAGGTTCAGGCTGATGGTGGTGTAATGGTGTGAGGGATATCTTCTTGACACACTTTGTTCCACTAGATAACAACTGAACATCATTTAAACACCACAGCCTACCTGAGTATTGTTGATTACCATGTTCATTCCTTTATGGGCACAGTGTACCCATCTTCTACACGCCATGTCACAAAGCTTAAATCATCTCAAACTGGTTTCTTGAACAGTGCAATGAGTTCACTGCACTCAAATGGCCTCCACAGTCATAAGAATGCAATAGATAATCTTTTGGATGTGATGGAACGGGAGATATGCATCAGGGATGTAGCAACTGCATGTTGCTATCATGTCAGTAGGGACTAAAACTCTGAGGAATGTTTCCTGCACCTTGCTGAATCCATTCCATGAAGAATGAAGGCAGTTCTGAAGGCAAGGTGTACCCCATAAAGTGGCCAGTGAGCGTATATACTGTATATAATGATATGAACGTACACTAGAACAAAAAACACTATGGGTGATACATTCTGAAAATCTATTTTGATTAAGCATACAAAAGTACAAAAGAAACAGGAATTGTTTGCAAGAGATAACATTTTTGTTAACCAGTGTTGTAAGCTAGTCAACTACAACTACAACTTCTATTCAAATGAGTTGCAGCTGTAAGACCAGTATTAAGCACCAGGAGAACAAAAAGATGATACATGATACAGCCTGTGAATCGCAATACATGTTTATTGTTTTTTGAGACAGATTTTTACAAAACAGAGCAAACAGTGAAACAGCATGAACATGACACCTTCAAACAATGCAGCCGATATCAGAACTGATCCCCCTCATTTTC
>JAJAGP010001954.1:29632-53508 GCA_025084515.1 Ancistrus triradiatus
TTGTCTCCTCAAACAGAGAGGGTCCTTAAAATAACTACAAAATTGGGTGTCTGACAAATTAATGTTTTTCTAATAAAGCCTTTCACTTAATTTCTAGACAAATGCTACATGCCCCCACATTACAGGAATGGTGCTTCTCCAACTAGCAGTCGAATCAGTGTGTACAGGGTAAGATGAGCCACCCCGCAGTAAGATGAGTATTTAGGCAATGACAGACAAAAGCTCTTTACTGTAACCACTGTATTAATGTGTAATGAAAAGACCAAATGGAGAATTCGGTAATTATGTAAGAAAAATCTGTTCTCCATTGTTTTCGCCTTATAAAATGCTGACATGGTTTAGAAAAATATGTTTTCAACATATTGTACATATTCTCACCCCAATAACAGCAGCCATGGTGATTGTTTAGTACTAGTGGTTTAGCCATTAGTAACTGCCCTTCAGTTCTTCTACAAAACTGATGCATCTCTTCTTCATTTGATAGGCACAGAACAACATAGATCTTTGTACGTTTTTACTCACCTGGACTACACCTCATTTTGTATTTTGTCAAGATGCAGTTTACCTCTGGTGTAGAGATAAGGTGAGCAGTTTCTTTATTCAGCATGCTTGATGTCTCTTGGTAGAAAAGCAGTTCAAGTTCGATGATTTGTAACAGATGTTTTAATACAATAGTTGATTAAGTTTGTGACTTAATATTTATCTTTGTAGAGTTTTGTATAAGCTTATGATATGCAATTAGTTGTACTAAATGTAGTCACATTTTTATTTCCCAATCCAAAATTTTACCAGGATTTAGATGTTCCAATCTAAATGAATTGATGCATTTTCTTGTCTCTATCACTGATTCATTTTGTCCTGTAAAAAAGCTAATGTTGGCCACCATGCAAATCATCCTTGGATATGACCTTAAAGCATACCTCCAACACCTGTTTCGGATGACTTGCTTTCTACCAAGGGTAAGCTTGGTTTCTGTAAGGATGTCAATATTGATATCATATTGAAAACTGAAAAATGGGATTGGAACATCTCTTCAAAATTGTAAAATAAATAAGAAAATGTTGAGAGAAGTCAGTGCTTGCTCACTCAATCACTCGCTTATTCACTACAGGCAAAACAGCATAAGGACAAGAGGTGGTCTGCTCTCCATAAGTGGCAATAATCTTATTATGTACAACAGCGCAACACCAGCTTGACACCGACCCCACAGCTCATCTTTCCCCTAAACTGGATTAAGTGGTGTCAATTATATCCATAAAAGTACTTTAAGTGCATACTAATGTTGATTGAAGAAATGCTGAGTCACATTTTTTAAGCTAGTGGATATTTTACCAGGGTTTGGTGAATTGTATTGCAAATGTGCACATCATCTGCTACCATGTGCATTAGAAATGGCTTCTCTATCCAAACGTACAATAGTCTGTTTAATTTTTATTTCCCAAATTAAGATGATTAGTGGAAGTGGTAACTACAGTTCTACAGTAACATCTATGGGTGTACATCGGTGCCCAACTCACAGTTTTCCATTTTTTTGTCTTTAAAAATTTTTTAACTAAATGATATATTTACAAAAGTGTACACTGTATGTAAGAAAAAACAGAAAGGGAATTTGAAAATGCATTTTTGATGATGTGTTTCAAGTGTGTGTGTTGTGTTTTGTGTTGGTACAGCAGATAGGGATCCTTAACGTGAAAGAAATGCACTCAGGCACATAGAGAGGATGTACAAAGGAGTTGGAAGGGTCATTTCGCAGACTGTGCAAATTAAAAGCAGCAAAACAATCACAATTTACACTCAAACAAACATATCCAAACCTGTTTTATGAATCAAATCAATAAGAAAGATTTCTAAGAAATTGTGCTGACCAGCTCCAGTCATGTCCATCAAATAAGTCCATGCCAGGACAGTCCGAATTAATCAAGACAGTGTTGTGTAAGTGAAAATGATAGCATGATTGCAAATGAATTAATAAGGAAATTGTTTCATGGCAATCATAAAGTGACACAGATGCCTCGGTGGTCTTGGATTTGCTGTAATCTCTTGACGCTACATCCGTTTTCTTTGATCACTATAAACTGTAGTGAGGTTTAAATCAGACAGTAGACTGTTGTGCCTGAGAGAAGCTTTTTGTGGGAATGAGGGTGAAAATGGTGCCATTGTTGCTAAACGCTAAATCTGCCGCATGATTTGTGCTGGTGGATAAATATTTGGAGAAGGGCTCAGACTTTTTTGTGCATTCTGGGATGTTTGTTCATAAGCTGCCTGTTACTGAAGAGGTAAAGGGCATGGGCGTTGCACTGGAAGTCACAAGAAACTCAACAGGAACCAAGTGATTTGCAGTGACTCTCTTTTTTTCCCCCCATCTGAATTCAGGTCTTTCTAATAAACACACCAGTGATGCCGAAGATACTGGGTGAATATATATGGTGTTCATTGTTGGATTTTCTGGCACTGTTGTTGAAATCCGAACAATAAATTCACTGTACAATGAGTGCTATACATAGAACACTTGAAAACATGCCTCATACAAAATAAAACACAAAGAGGCCTACCAGACATGGTACTATTAGTCTTTTTTTCTTATCTCTGGAGTCCTGGACACAAGCAATATGCTGGACAGGACCTGATCGGTTCCCCTGGAGTAGGTTGGGTTAGTATAGGTCTTTGGGTGGTGTATAGGTGTCTACACACTGCTCAAACAAACTAACAAACTCAAAGGTCATGGCGATGGTAATGGCAACCCCAAACGTCTGAACATTTCCAGGTGCTGGATGAGCTTGGTTCACTCTCTAAATTTGTGTCAGCCCTCATTTATTTGAGAAGTGTGTGAGCCCTGATGATAGCATGGAACGGACATGGAAGTGAGGAGCGAAGCGAGGAGCATAATGTCTAGACCTGCGTCGAGTAGGAGGGGTAGAGGGTGGTGTAGTGTCCAGTGATGTGGGCCGCGACGCGCTGCTGAACCTGCTCGGGTGGCTGGTCTAGACTTCGCTGGAAATGGAGCGAGACGGTATGAGGACATCGGGGGTGGCGGGGAACCGATAAGGCTGATGGTCATGTGATCTCAGTGAATGGAGATCCCCTTGAAGTCTGTAAGGATGGAAAGAGAGAGCGTGAGAAGAGAGAAAGACAGATTGAGGGAAAAGATGACAGTGAATGACAGAAGAGGCTGACAGACAGAAATGAGAACTGTGAGGAAGGCATGTGATGGTAATTGGATTGAATGAATGGCAAATGGTGTGATATAGAGGGACAGAGATGGGTATATTGCCAGATTGATAAGAAGCTTGAAATGATGAAGGTGCAGAAGGAAACATGGTTGTGGCAGACTATGGGAAAGTCTAATCTTCTTATATCATCTATAATTAAAGCAGAGAACCTCCAGGCTCTCACTACTGTGTCCTCTTGGGCAATACATTAACTTGCTCAGCCTGAATGAGAAAGCCAGGCAATGTATTCACAGTATATGACAGCAAAATTAAGTCTCAATCCTTAAAGTCCTCATGAGCAGCATTCATTTCTCAGGAACCTACAACATGGGGAATTCTGCTCAGAAAGTTTTGTCACAGCATTGTCACAAGTGCGCAGCTTCAAGGTCAGAGTAGTCACATTTAGGGCGTAATGGTACCCCATGTTGGCGCTTTCATTTTAACAATCACTGAAGAGTCACTTAAGACTTAAACCATAGCCTTTATCACCTCTGTAAGAGAAGGACAGGGGATTGCCCAGGCTGTACAATAGGGCATTTTGGGTGCCACAGTTAGTGTTGGGGTTTTATAGGGTAATGGTGAACAGGCGAGGGCATGGGAGTGCAGGAGGAGTTAGCAGATCACTTTTGCATCCATTGGGTCAAGAACAGAGGAGAACAGAGAATCGTGATTCGCCATCCTGTGTGTGTAGCTCTTCCTTTCACCTGCCCCCGCCCCTTACCTGAGTGCCACTTAACTTTTCGAGTGGACTCTCCACACAAGGCAAAGCCACCATTGGCATGCCCAGCACAGACTCAGGACGGTGGGGTCGCATAGGGGGAGGAAGGGGCTTTGTCTGCTGGAAGTTGTTAATTACGCAGGTCACCTGAAAGAGACAGCAATGCATAGGTAGCAGAGATAAACAAAGAAATGTACACTAAAACATAACTATTTAGGGTGGAGAGATCTACACTTGTGTGGACAAGCTACGTTGTGGACCAAAACTCTAAGGCCACTAGTGTAAATTTAAATGTTTAGATCATAGTGGAGAAAGATTCATAGTGCACTTTCCATTTATTGATCAAAAAAACCTTGCAACAACTACTTGAAGATCAAAGAAGACCAAGGAGTGCTGACAGTTACGGACTGTCCTCTCTGATTAAATAAGACCAAGAGATTGATTGCTCATACCTGTTTGATTGCTTTGACTCACCACATCATTGACTCTGTATGTTTGTGTGTAGTTGTTAGAAATTATTATTCCTATTCCTAATCTCAGCTTTACCGTACAGTAACTTTGTAAACTTTTAATCTTTCCCCCTTGTATTATTAGGTGATTATATCTATGCAGTTAATAAGTAACAAAACTTTTTACATCCTTTTCCCATTTCTTTTTACAGTGACTTCTCATCGATGTGTTAATTGGTAATATGAAAATAAGAAAGTTTACTGGACAACCAGACAACCAGTATGAAGAGATATCTTTAATTGGCATTCCACAGCAACAACTGAAGCTAAATACTTTTCATTCATTCGTTGTTTTTAATATGGCTTCTGTGGCACTTTTTTCCTGTGCAGATTGTGGCATGTTTAGCTTGTCCTCTGTCATTAGTGTTATTTTTATCCGTGATTGGTGTAGACTTGTAGCTAGTCTGACAGAGGATACTGAAGTTTTAGAGGTGCAGATCCAGACATTAGAGAGGGCTAGTGATAGAACTTTGATCATAGGAAGTCTGGATGCCATATACACAGTTAGTGATGTCGCCACTCCAGCAGTGCCCCCATAGCAGGGCAAGCAGTTCAGTGACATAGTGATGAAGCTAAAACTAGCCCATAAGAGTGCCAGTCTTTACTAGTTTTCATGTCAAACTGTTACGGGTCGCCATAGTTTTAGCGCTGGTGAAAAAATTAAACTAATAATAGTGTATTTTTGGACCCAATATGCAGTTAGTTCTGACAGAGGAGTGTGTAAAATATTATGGTAAATGCCCTCCACGCGATTACTAATCAAGATCGTGGAGGCTGAGCAGCCGGGATTTGAACACGGAACGCTGACATGCTGGCTGAGACGCTTAACACAGCAAGCCATGCTGAGAGTAATGTAAGCCAGCGCTCAGCATCCTATGACTGTGCGGAGGGGTGGAGAGTGCACAGCAGCGAGATGGCACAAAATGAAAGCGCTTTTAGAGCGCTGAATGACGAGGGCAACCAAGATTGAAGCACCCCAAGTAGCGCTGGAAGACGCAGGATACCGGAGCGCGTCTCCTACTTGAAAAAAAATAATGAAAGTGTTACTCGCAAGGACGCGCAGACGCAGTACAGTGTGCTGCGCCAGTGAGCGAGTAATGCAGAAGTGATCATGGTACAGCGTTTGCTTGGAGTGAAAGCAGGCAGGAAAAGGACAGTGAGAAACCTCTGTTCCTACACTAGCGTCTAATCCCTACTTTACCCCAGGTCTTCCAAAACCTTACACGGCTGGTCTCCTTTTGCGAGACCGGTCTACTGCTTCGTCCTAACGGGCCAAAAAGCGAGGTCAAATACCACCTAAAGTTACGCCAAAGTGTTAAGGCAGCAAGGAAGTGGGCATGCAGCGACACCTGCCAAGCTCAGGACCAGTCTTAAATACCTGAGGTAGCAGGTGCTGCATATCAACGCAATCACGCAGATGCACATGCGTGATCGCAATTACTGTCAGGGTCGAAGGATAGTAAACTAAGCCAACGCTGCCCACTAGCATTGGTTAGAAGGTATGACCTCTAACAGTACCCCCCCCATGGGCGGCGTCCCAACGCCCTTAAGCACATCCAATAACCCCTCTAGCCTGTCGGACATGCTCGGGGTTGAGCGTCTGCCGGACAGGAAGGCCCCGGTAAGCAGGAGTAGCCTTCAACGGTGAGCTAAATGTGGGTGCAAGGGACACCAAGTCCAAAACAGGACTCAGTCTGAACGGCTTATGCTCTGGCCTAGCCATGAGCGGCTCAAGGGCAGAACCCGGCGCCGGCGGCTCAAGGGAGGAGCTCGGGGCTAGCAGCCTGAGGATGGGGCCAGACCCAGCCAAGCGAATGAAAAAGGTCAGTGCAAGTCACCTAGCCAGTTGAACGGACACCAAGGACCTTAGCGCCGAGGTCAACAAAGGTGACCATGGCACAGAAATAGGCACAGGGATCGGCGTTGTTGGCCGATGCACAGAGATCTGTACAAGGGGGTCGGTGGCAGCGACCGTGGCCAGGTGGCTTTGTGGCGGGGCCCGGGGGTGAGAATCCATCAAGATGGGGGGGACATAAGACATGGGCTGGGCCGGACCCTCAGGGACTGCAGGCCAATCAAAATCACTAGGCCTACCAAATGTGATTGATGGCCAAAGCAGCCCTGGATGGACCTTGCTGCATGCTGTTATGGGTCGCCATATTCTTAGCGCTGGCGAACCCGTTAAACTAATAATTAATCATTTGTGTATTTTAGGACCCAATATGCAGTTAGCTCTGACAAAGGAGTGTGTAAAATACTATGGAAAGTGCCCTCCACACGATTAATAATCAAGATTGCGGTCGCTGGGCAGCTAGGATTCGAACACGGAACGCTGATGTGCTGGCTGAGATGCTATCAACACAATCACGCACATGCGCGATCGCAGTTACTGTCAGGGTCGAAGGATAGTAAACTAAGCCGACGCCACCCCCGAGCGTTTCTTAGTAGGTACGACCTCTAACACAAACAGGTTTACCCTCCTCAGTGGAACACCCACTATGAGTCTGTTGAAACAGCTCTAGATATAGGTGACTCTATAACTAGAGAACTGAAATTAGCTACTCATTTAGGGAGTCCAGCTATGGTTAATTCTATCCATGGAGCCAGGGTGCAAGACATTACAGGGAACCTAAGATAGCTCCACATTGTAGATTTTCTAGGATAGTCATTCATGTTGGTGCTAATGGTATATGACGTAGCCAATCAGAGATCACCAAGTATAACATTAGTGTGGTGTGTAAAGTAGTAAAGATGTCTTCTGCAGTAGTGTACCCTGGTCTCATCCAAGTGCGACAAGGTAAGAAAGCCTACAGCACATTGTTTTCTCAGAACTGCTGGCTGTCCAACTGGTGCTCTGAAAACCAAGTGGGCTTCACAGAAAATTGGCGAACATTTGATGGTAAACCTGGCCTTTTAGGACAAAATGTTAACCATGTTAACCTGCTCTAATTTCCTGTAAGGGCTGACTATACAGAGCTGGGGTCAGGCAGCAGACAACTAAAACCAACTGTCTGCTAGTAGCCATCCATCATCACCCAGAACTCAAGCTATTGAGACTTGGTCTATTATTTGCATTGCTTCTAAATGTAAACAACCTCAAAAAGATTGTTTTAATGACCTCATTAGTGTAAACACAGATACTGTAGCTCTCATAGAAATAACAATCTTAAACTAAAACTAGGATTACTTAACATCAGATTACTTGCAACTAAAGCAGTTATTTTACCGTATTTTTCGGACCATAAGGCGCACTTAAAATCCTTTAACTTTCTCAAAAATCAACAGTGCGCCTTTAAATGCGGTGCGTCTAATGTATGAATTAATTCTGGTTGTGCCTTCTGACCTAGAACCGATTGTAGATGGTACACGGCGCTTATAAATCTGTCAAAATGTTTTAGCACGGTCTTGGTAGGTTACGAAGCTTACGGCAACCGTAGTGCGCAGCATAGCAGAGTAATACGGTATGTGCTTCACCATTACGGTGTGTGCATTCATTGATTTATTTTCGAAGCGGATTTCAAACTCAACGCTATCAGTCACGCAGTACAACATGGACATAGAACAGCTGCGAAAGAATTAAACATTAATGAATCAATGATACGGAAGTGGAGGAAGCAAGAAGACGCCCTGTGCCAGGTAAAGACCAAACTGAGTTTCCGAGGGAACTTAAGAGTTTTGTTTCATTTAATGCGTCTTATAACCCGGTGCGCTTTATGTATGAAAATAGATCCGTTAGCAGTCGATCATTGATATCGCGCCTTATAACCCGGTGCGCTTTAAAGCCCGGAAAATATGGTAAATGAAATTATTACTCATAACTGTTTACATGCACTTTGTTATGTTCAATACCCTCATCTTAATATTCATGGGAAAGGAGTAGCCACAATTTGTGACAAAGAATTAAGCATTACCTCGAGCACGTAGCCCGCCAGTTAGAATGTTTGTTTCACACAACTTTAGATAAAGTTGCTCCTACTAGGGTCAAATGCATGAGGGAAAAAGGCTAGCACCATGGTATAATGACCACATCCATACCTTACATCCATACCCTGTCCTACAGGGGTCAATGCTAGGCTATTATTTTCACTCTACATGCTGCCACTGGGCTCAATTAAACTGAAAAACATTGAAATAAATGCAAGAAAAATACATACTGGAAGGATATTCACTAGTTTTTCTAAGAACCTTGACCCATACTATTTATTGGACATACTGCAATCTACTCTTTGTTGTTTTACTTTTCCACTGATTTGTATAAATCTCTTTCAGTACCCAACTCTTTCCATTCTATTTGCTCTACTATGCTCTTACCAGAAACACAGCAATGGCTCCCCCGGTGAAGTATCCGGCAAGGACATCAGCCCAGTGGTTTCGATACTCAGCCACCCTCACAACTCCCACCAACATGGCCAGGCACAGCAGAGTAAGACTGACAGTTGGCTTTGTCAGACGAGTCCCCTTCGTCCTGAACACCAGTGTGACGTACATCTGAGAGCAAAGACACAAGTTTGAAATTCAGTTCAGGGATGTGTATCCATTCCCTCCAAAGTAGAGCTCAACAGAAATGGAAATGCATTACACAAAGTCAAAACCTTCTCTCACAACTGATTTATCATGCCAAGGTGCAAAAGTGACCTAAAAGTATGTTTTGTAACAGGAAAAAAACTGACAAAAAGTGTTGTTCTCAATGAAAAACCCCTCACTCACCACAGTGTACACTGCAGAGTAGACACTTAGTGCTGCATCCTTGGATGGGAAAGATTTGCGTGCAGTTGCAACTATGAGAGGATTCCCTGTGCAGGCTCGGCGCTCCGTGATGTACTGCAAATTGGAATGGCATCCCAGAGCTGTGTAGTTTGGTCGACATGCTGACAGAAAGTGAGGCGTTTGGTTTCCAGTGACCACCTGTCCAGCATTTGCAAAGATTGTTGTTGTAAACAGACCAAAGGAGTAGACACCTGAGAAGGAGTGGGAAAAACATGAAGCTCGACATAGATCTTCAACAGAAGGAGAAGCCTAAAACAATCCTGAATGTTATAAATTTAAAATGGCAATGAACTGTAACAGTGAATGAATTGTAACCGGCAGCACGGTGGTGCAAGAGAACAACAATGGTGCAAGGTTGCAAGGACAATGCCACTGCTCTCAAATGAGCATTGCTCCTGTCTGCAGTTTGCTAAAAATCATGTGGACTAAACATGAAGTTGCTGGAAAAACTGATGTGGTCAGAAGAGACCAAAATAGAAGTTTATTGTTTAAATGAGATGCAATATGTCTGGAGAAAAGAAAACATTATTTTCCAGCATGTGAACTTTAACCCATCTGTAAAACACTGTGGTGGTAGTGTAATGGTTTTTCGCTTGGTTTAATTTGCTGCATCTAGGCTGGGGATGGTTTGCCATCATTGATGGAACCATGAATTCTGAGTTATACCAGCAAATTCTAAAGAAAACTATCATTACATCTGTCTGTGAATTGAATCTCAAGAGAATGTAGGTCATGCAGCAAGACAATGACCCAATTTACACAAGTTGTTCTATCAAAACATGGTTAGAACCACGTCAATGGTTTGGGATAGCCAAGTCAAAGTCCTGAACTTAATCCAAAAGAAATGTTGTGGAAGGACCTGATGTGAACAGTTCATGTCAGTAAACCCACCAACATTCCAGAGTTGAAGCTGTTCTGTATGGACTAATGGGTTAAACTTCCTCTGAACTGATGTGCAGGATCAGCACTTACTTGAAATGTTTTAGTCTTCTTTTAGGACTTGTGTGAAAATCTGACAAGGTCATATTTATGTTCACATGCATTAAGCATGAAACGCTATATTAACATTAGCCCAATTTCCTCCAAATTTAGTCTTATCCACTTTACAATAATAAGCCCAGTCTTAACTGTAACCAACCTAAGAGGGTGTAGACCAAGTTCTTTTCTCTGAAATCATTCTGAACAGCAGCTTATGCGACCTTACAAGGCAACTGAACTGCCTGAAGAAGAGCATCAGTTGCCCTATTCTGTATACATGAAGTAACAGATGTTTAAATCAACAGAGAGGAGAGATATGCCATCCTTCCCACCCAGAGGTACACATGGATGTGGCATTAGCTATGCTGAGGACGTTAATCCACTGAGTCCACTGGAAAACTCCACACTAAAACACATTCAATTTCTTTAGATTGAAACTTTTATGGCATGCTTTGTCATTCTAAAGTTAATGAGAATGCTGTTCTTGCATTGTTGTCTTGTATATGATAGAGACAGCATATGGTTTAAATAGCAAATTACAATACAGTTGGCCAACAAAAGATTCTGCTTGTAAGCAACCGAGTGTTGTTGAAAGCAAGTCGTGTTTAATGAGGCAAAAAAGACAAACATAATTAAAAGATGTATAAAGAAAACTGTTATGAAGTCTGTTATCCTGTATTGTCATATAATCATAGATATGGATATTTTAGTTTTTTATGGTTGGTATATAACAGTATTTCCACAGAAATTATGGTACTAATGGTACTAAGAGGTCTTGCAAGTCTTGCAGTGTTAAAATTCATAAATGCTACAAACTCCAATTCCTTTACTGTACCCCATCACAATTAAATATTATGTACATGTGGTTCTACCAGACAACTGAGGGAATGTCTAACACATAACTATGAACCATTACACCACTTCACAACCTACAGAAATAGGAAATGAGTGTGAAATACATCTTTGTATAAGTCTAGCAAGCCACAAGAGGATTAATATGATACACTATGTGAAGTACAAGATCATATTAATCTCACCAGACAGCACTGCAAGACAACTGATTATTTCAGTTTTTCATTACTAGGTTTAAACAGGCAGAAGTTGAATGAATATATTTTGGCTGTGTTATTCCTTCAGAAGAGAAAAAATAAGAGACCACTAGTGAAAATGCTTGGATCTACTGCAGCAGGATAATGACCCAAAACACATCTCAAAGCTCTGCAACGACTACTTGAAGACCAAAGGTCATGGAGTGCTGACAGTCATGGACTTACTTCCACAGTCACCTGACCTACAGCCCATCGAGCATTTATGGAGGCACTTGATGACAGAGAAAACCATCATAAGCTTGGCTTTTGGAATATTCTGAAATTGTGAGTGACTTTATTGTTCAGCCTCCAATCCCTCAGACATGATCAGTTTTATCTGTACAGCGTATATGCAGAGTATCTGAGGTAGTGGGCTAGCAAATACTGCTGTGCCACCCGAGCACCTGTGTAGCATTTTAAAACATCACCATCATCTGAATGTTCATTCATTCATTTTCTTAACAGCTTAATCCTGCCGGTACCTATTCAGCTCCCCCCCCCCCCCCCCCCCCCCCCCTGGGGGCATTTTCGGACATCTTAATCTTACCTAGCGGCACCAAGGTAGGGACAACACCCCAGACCGAGCACTAATCCATCGTAGGGCACATACACTTATACACTCATACACACTCACACACTAGGAGCGTTTTAGAGACATCGATTAACCTAACATGCATGTCTTCTTTGGAGTGTGGAAGGGAAACTGGAATTCCTGGAGTAAAGCCACACAAACCAAGGGTAGGACATGCCGCCTCCATACAGAAAGGACATAGGAGACACTCCACCTGGGGATTGAACCCAGGACCTTCTAGTTGTGAGATGACAGTGCAACCGCACCGTGCCACTCAATCTTGATGCGGTATCAGCTTTTGAATCAGATTCATAAACAGGGTGTCCACAGACTATGAGAGGGTTTATTTGTAAAAATGTACATATCTTTATTGTGATTTATGTCATTTACGTGCCGACGCCCCCCCCTTATCCAGAGCGACTTACAATTGATACAATCCAAGCACTGTGGCAGTAGGGGGATATGAACCCTGGACCTTCAGGTTTCATAGTCAGTACCTTAACCAATAGGCTGGTCACAACAAAAAGCCAAACCAAAGTCCATTGGTTTGGCCTTCCTCATGTGATCTACATAAGCACTCATCATTCGGCTTGTTTGATACCCATCAAGGGTGTTCGACCTAGGGGCGTTATGTATTTAAAACAGGGTGCTTTTCCTTTTTGGACACGCGATTCCAGTTGGTGTTGTCGATCTACCCGCTATGAGCCGACTGGGGATTGTTCGTTGTGTCGGTTCAAGGTTTGAAAGTAAGGGGTGCGGTGCTTGTTGCTGTGTTGTCGCTTGCAAAGTCGGCTCCGGCCGTGCTTGTGTCACCCGTTCAGGGGTTTTTACAACAAAAGGGGAACGGGAAGCGGAGCGGGGGGGGGAAACCGAGAGGACAGGGGCGGGAGGAGCGCGGGCGGCCAAACGTTTTGTGTGTTTGGCAAAAGTTGTCTGGGTGTGTGCCCAAGGGAACGGGAACAGGGGGGGAGGAGAGGCCCGCAGATTCTTAGGGAAGGTTTTTCTTTCACTTCCACCCTATGCTTTTTCTCAATTTGGGATGGCCGTGGATATTAGAATATAATCTAAAATTGTTTAAAGTTTTCTTTGAGACAATGCTCCATTGTAAAAAACACTCACTATATAAATAACATGTGACTTGACTTGATGATGAACAGCGGTAATCATAAATAAATTTTTGGATTTTATTTTGCGTGATACTAGTTACAATACGACTCTGGTCTAAAATTTGTGGATTACAGACTGAAAACAAACAATGGTATAAAATAATGCAAATAAATATGCATTAATATTACTGGAAAAGACAAACTAAATGTCATGGTGCATGATCCACTAGTGGGTTTTTGTAAGAGCCTAAAATGACTTTGTAAATGGCTCATAAAAAATAGCAAAAATATACTGACAAGGGGTGCCCGCAACCCCTTTGCATAAGACATTATTGTATCCAACAGGCAACCAGTGTCACCAGGGTTGATCCAAGAAATTACTAGAGGGGGGGCCAATCGCTTGGATTTGTTGTTTAATCACAGTGAGACTAAATGCATACAAGCAAAATCAACTTAATTCAGATGTTGTTTTGGTCGCACTGGCACCATGTCAGTTTCCCTCTGGCTCCATGTTTTGCACTCTCAGGAAGTTGCAAATAAGTGGTTGCTTGGTAGTGTGAATGCAATTGACATGGTGATTAAAGATCCCTTTGAATTACACATTGGGTACTATACATAGAAATATTACACCAACAAAATGACTCACGTTCGAAAAATGGTTTAAGGGGCGCTGACATGCACATTAACCATTGATAAAAATGCTTCTCACTCCTGACCAAAGACATTCTGTTCCATTACCTAGGAAGCGTATGATGCGTCTCAGCAAAGGGTTGAAGTAGCAGCAGTCTGCGGTGACGATAGTCTTCTCTTGTGAGCCCTCTGACTTCATGAAGAATGCCATTAATTCTCCAGCCAGAATCTGCAAATGAAACATTATTCACAAATTCAGAGGGCACCCATAATATAATACGACATTTCATTAACCCAATTACTTTGAAAATCACAGTTGCTTTAGCTTAGACTTATAGGGTTTTGTAATTCGCAATTAATATAAAAACGCTCAGGATACACCTCTATATGTGCTAAACAAGCCTGAATAACTACAAACGTTCGCTCTGCTTATATGCAACTTCCTACAACGTCCTCATTATCCCTCTGAGTGGAAAACGGACTGGGATGAGTGGCAGCTCATTAATGAGATTAAAAAAGCAAGTTTGATGTCAGAAAAAAACATGTCTGTCTGGTCAGGAAGGCTCAGCAAGCAGAGGTGGTGTCATGATAGACAGTTCATGCGTTGCCACGCGCTTGGCTGGAACGTTGCATTGCGTTACTAGTGTCTGTCTCACAACTGTCCATAGTACCAAGGACATTCTACATGTTTTTACCAGATAGTGTCTAGATAGGAGCACTCTTTTGGAGTGCCTAGGCATATGATGAAGTTTAGCATAGTTGCGGTAACTGAGATACGTAGTGACTTTTGCTAATGTTATAATAATTGCTTTCATCAAACATGAGTTTGGCTTGATGTTGTTTTGGACTTTTACACCAACCAGGGTCTCAGGGGATCCTGAGTCAAGTCCTAAGTCCTAAACTTCAAGTCGCCAATTGGGGTTGTATTATAGCGATATCAGCAAAACTAAACAGGTTAAGTATGCATAGCCAGAAACTGTCATAGCTGCCGCGACAATTCATTCAACAGCATTATAAACTGTAGGTTTCGAGTGAGCTCTGTTTACATTAGCTAGTGTTCATCATTAGCTTGCTAAGTTAGCCAGATAGCCAATTATTATGTAAACTATAAAAGCACAGATGTACTGTTTCTGCATCTCCATCACTTATATTCACCCCAAATGCATTGCATGTTGTAGTTCTTTGTTTTATTCACTACAGCACAGTCTTTATAGCTGAAAATGTTTCTTTTTGGCAGCATTTTTCTAGCCTCCACAAACTGCAACACTGGTGCCCCCTCAAAGGTCTCTGCGACTGGCTGCAGAATTTCCCTTGTTGCTGGCACTGTGGGAGCCTATGGTTAAGAATGTATGGCCCAGAAGGTCCAGGGTTCAAATACTTTCTCTATATCTACATCTCTATATCTTTCTCTATATCCATCTGTGAAAAAGTGTTTGCCCCCTACCTTATTTCATATTTTTTGCATGTTTGTCACACTTAAGTGTTCTGGAACATCAAAACAATTTACATATTAGTCAAAGACAACACAAGTAAACACAAAATGCAGTTTTTAAATGAAGGTGTTTATTATTAAGAGAGAAATAAATCCAGACCTACATGGCCCTGTGTGAAAAAGTGACCCCCACCCCCCCCCCCCCCCCCCCCCCGTTTAAACATGCTTGCCCCCTGGTTTATCACACCTGATTTCACTGTCTCTAGCCACACCCAGGCCTGATTATTGCCACACCTGTTCTCAATCAGGACATCACTTAAATAGGACCTGCCTGACAAAGTGAAGTACACCAAAAGATCCTTAAAAGCTACACATCATGCCGAGATCCAGAAATTCAGGAACAATTGAGAAAGAAAGTAATGGAGATCTATCAGTCTGGAAAGGGCTATAAAGCCATTAATAAAGCTTTGTGACTCCAGCAAACCACAGTGAGAGCCATTATCCACAAATGGCAAATACATGGAACAGTGGTGAACCTTCCCAGGAGTGGCCGGCCAACCAAAATTACCCAAAGAGAGCAGCGACGAGAAATACACGGGGCAAAAATGGCCTGCATGGCAGAGTTCAAAGACGAAAATCACTGCTGGGCAAAAAGAACATTAAAGCTTGTCTCAATTTTTCCAGAACACATCTTGATGATCCCCAAAACTTTTGGGGAAAACATTCTGTAGACTGACCAGACAAAAGTTGAACTCTTTGGAAATGAAATTCATAAAAAGAACATTATACCAACAGTAAAATATGATGGTGGTAGTGTGATGGTCTGGGGCTGAATGCTGCTTCAGGACTTGGAAGACTTGCTGTGATTAATGGAACTATGAATTCTGCCGTCTACCAAAAAATCCTGAAGGAGAATGTCCGGCCATTTGTTCGTAACCTCAAGCTGAAACGAACTTGGGTTCTGCAGCAGGACAATGATCCAAAACAAACTAGCAAGTCCACCTCTGAATGGCTGAAGAAAAACAAAATGAAGACTTTGCAGTCCTGACCTGAATCCTATTGAGATGCTGTGGCATGACCTTAAAAAGGCTGTTCATGATCAAACCCTCCAATGTGGCTGAATTACAACAATTCTGCAAAGATGAGTGGCCAAAATTCCTCCTCAACGCTGTAAAAGACTCATTGCAAGTTATCACAAAGCTTAGTTGCAGTTGTTGCTGCTAAGGGTGGTCCAACCAGTTATTAGGCTTAGAGGGCAATCACTTTTTCACACAGGTCCATGTAGGTTTGGATTTTTTTCACCCTTAATATTAAACACCTTGATTTAAGAACTGCACTTTGTGTTTACTAGTATTGTCTCTGACTAATATTTACATTGGTTTGATGTTCTGAAACACTTAAGTGTGACAAATATGCAAAAAAAAAAAGGAAATCAGGAAGGGGCAAACACTTTTTCACACCACTGTAGCACTCTTTCTCTCTTACACACACACACACACACACACACACACACACACACACACACACACACACACACACACAATATGTAAATATTACAACTGTATATTTAATTGTAACTGTATATCTTAATCAAGTTTAACTCTGCTCCTCAGGGTTAAAGGAGTCAGGCATAGAAAACGACTGTGGATACCCACGTCCTTGTGGTGGTGGTCTTGATTCTTGCCACCCAATGGCCTCAACATGTGTATTATTATAAGTAAAAAATACACTTAACCCACTCTGACCTCAGTCTTCTTACCCAAATGGTTTTTTAAATATTTTATGTGGTTATGGAACCTTCTCAAACCATCAGTGAGACGGACATGGTTGTTTCGTTCTAGTATGAGTGCATCAGGTGTAGCAGTGCTACTGGGTTTGTAACATCATGTACACTTACCTTGTCGGAACGGTTTCCAGTTTTTTTTTTCAAACCACAGGACACTGGGTCCAATAAAAGGCTGGTAATTGCATGTTTGGGCAGCCATGCAATTGCAAAGATTCTCCTAATAATGTGGCCACAGCTGCGCATGATACACTTATAGCAGCACAACACGCTACTGTGCCAGTGTCACTGATGCTTTTACCACACAAATAACATCTGGCCATTTATAGTCTGATTGTGGTCCCTGACAAATTGAGTATAATATTTCATGGACTAACGTCATTAACTCCATATCTATAAAGTCACCAATATGTTAGATGACGCTGATTAAATAATAGGGGTGCAACAATACAGAAACTGCACGATACGATATATTTTCAATACAAAACGAAGAAAGAAATTTGATTTCTTTGTAATGCAGAGATCAAGGAGACCAATACAACTTCCTGCTCTGCAAACTTGGAAAATGGCTTGCTCTTTCATTCTCCTCTGAAGGATTTGTCTCCATATTCTCTCTAGCTTTGCACTATAGAGATAAATTATGAAAACTTATTTATTATGTTTGAGTTTCTATTTCCTCCCGTTAACACTAACATCATCAAGCTTACCTGTTTCTGATGCTGCCCAATGCTTAAAATCTCTGTGGTGAGATTATATGCTCTTTCTATCAGGGAACGCATTCTCGCCACTAGGGGCCGCCGCGGGACCGCCAAACGTCACGGTCAACCCCCTATAAAATGAGCGTCCTAACGCCGGCCTTCGGCGCACTGTCTGATGAGACACCCGGCTTTTCAGAGTGTTTTGTACGGCGTTACCCCCCGGCTTCACCGTTTAAGGAGAGTGGTGGCCCCGTCTCGCGAAGGAGGCGGGATCCCGTAAAGGCAAAAGCCTTGAGGTAATTGTTAGGGCCGTAGATGGTTAGGTGAGGGAAAGTTGGGTAACGCCACTAACCTCTTTCTTCCCGCTGCCCGAAGGCGCCCGCAGCCATTGCTCGCTTTGGCCGCCTCCGTTTGGACGCCGATCACTCCGTTCCCGGGTTGCATAGCCTCCGGCATTGCCCTGTGTCTACCGTATCCCGGGACTAGTATTCCCTCTCTTCCCCCGGGCATAGTAACGCTTATTTCACGTCCTCGAGACGCACCGATCGCGTTGGCCACGCTTGGCCCGAGAAACCCCCCGGCACATGCGCAGTCGAGTAACACTTTCCTTACTTACAGTATCTAGATGGTGCATAGAACCTATTACAGAACCGGCCACTAGATGTCACATGTGTGACACTACTGTATGCCTGAACTGATTGTCTGGAACTGAGGCTGGATCTCTGCAGACGACTGCATCTCAGTAGTGCCGGATGACGAACGGCTCAGTAAAGTTTTTTTTAAAATAAAACCTTAATGTATTAGACTCACAGCTTGTATTGTATCGAAACCCTGTATCGGAAAAAATGAATATTACTATGCGTATTGTGACACCCCTATTAAATAATCTTTGAGCCAACAAGAAAGTTGTTCCTAATAAAGCAACTAGTATACTGTATATATAGACAAAATGAGCCATTAAGGAGAATTTAATCATTTCAAGTCCAGTTTTTCAGTTTAGGGTACGTTAAAATCACATGCTCTGTGATACACTGATTCAGAATAATCTGAATGTGTATAATACAGCCTCAACGACATGAATGCATGATGACGTGTTTGAAGATTAGCAGTTATATAGTCACTGTTCAGATTCAGAACATGACTAATCTCCGAAATTACCCTCACAGCAACAGGACTAACATCGCGCTGACAAGTGAATACACTACTGGAGTCAATAAAGGACAAGGACAGGCGTCAGAGATGAGACGTCAAGAGACAGTGACACGGTGTTCTGCTCACACATGCCCAGCTCTCTCTCTCTCTTGTAAACACGTAGGTTTGTCTACAATATTGAGGACTGTCCGTTCACATAACATTACTGTAGCTAATTCACACCACACTTACACCTAAACCTAAACTTAACCTCAGTAACCTAAAGCAGATATTTTGGTTCTTTTGCTTTTTAAAAAAAGGCTGCCATTAAAAAAAATCCTTGTGGGGAGCAGCAAAATCAGACCTTTAATCCTTGTAGTGACTTGTCCTCACAATGGCCTGGCAAACATGTTTTGGGGACTTCCATAGAAATAAAGATGACTGTACTAACAAATACTACACCCCATATGTATCCAAAAGAACATTTGCAGTTAGTAAAAAGGAGTTCCTCACGGGGACCTGACAAATTTCCCAACATGCCCAAAAATGTCAGATCTTTCTATCCTTGTGGCGAAATTTGATCCTCCAGTTTACTATAAATCTGCCGACACAAACACACACCATGTCACATTATTTTGTTGAGGATAGCCCATGACATAATGATCATGTAGCTTAATTAATGACACACCTACGCTCCCCCTAACCCTGACTTTAACCTCAGTAAACCTAAAGCAAAAACTTTTGAGTGTTTGGTTTTTAAAAGGAATTAAAAGTTCGGTAAACAGGTCCCCACAATGTCAAAAAATGTTCTGGGGGGGGGGACTGTTGTATCCTTGTGGGGGACAGTTGTCCCCTCTATGTATGCAAACACACACACACACACAGGACTAGGGCCAACATGACAGCTGACACAGATGACATCCTCTGTCATTACCATGGCCTAAGAAGGAGTAGAGGGAGAGAGAGGTTCAGAGGTCAGAGAAGCGAGGAAGGGAGGAAGAATGACTCAAAAACTGTACACTTTGCCCCAAGCATAGTCACTTGAGAGGCAGTCAAGTCGAGTCTAAACAAAGTGGGACACGAACTGGCAGATGAGTGAATGTGTGATTGGGATTTCAGTATTGGGTAAAGGATTAATATAGGGACTTATGTATGAGGGAAGAAAGAAAAAAAGGGGGAAGAGAAAGATGAAGAAAAAAGGAAAAAAAAAGAGAAGAATGAATATATAAGTGTGAATAGGGGGGGGAAGAAAGGGGAAGTTTGAGAGGGAAGGTGGAGTGGGTTTTCTTGGGGGTGGTTTTTTTTGGTTTGTTTTTGTTTTTTTTTTTTTTTTTTTGTTGTTTTTTCTTTTTTTTTTTTTTGTTTTTTCTTTTTTGTTTTTTTTTTTTTTTTTTTTTTTTTTTGTTTTTTTTTTTTTTGTTTTTTTTTGTTTTAGCAAATGGTAGCACTGTCACTACACAGGCTCCACGGCAAACCCTGGTTTGATCCAAACCTGGATTTGGCTTGTGGGTATACCACATTTTTTCTGTCTCTGCATAGTTTTCTCCAGGTATAGGAGAATTCAGTGCACGAGTGGATTTGAGGATTGGCAGTATATATGAACTTGCTCTGGATATAGGCATTTATAAATAAAAAAAAACCTAGCATGTGACCGGACAATGATGGCTATATCAAAAGCTACATCACGAGTCGCTTAACTTATGGTGTGAATGCGAATTTGGTGTTGCGTTTAAGCAAAGTCATATACATAGACATATTTCAAATAATTACGCAGAGGTAAAGACTTAACAATTGGGCAACATTATAAATATTCATTGGTCATTCTGATCATGTTTCTTATGTCAACACCGTCAGATTTGCCTCACCAGCATCAATGTCCTGTCCACCCTAACAGAAATACTCATTTCCTTATTTCATTTTAATGTTTTAACTAGCTTTCTGTGTTTTTCTTCAGATGTGTTCTTATATTAATCCATTGCAAGTTCAAGTGGCATTGTATGCCCATTAATCTGTTTTACTTACTGGAGAGGAACAGACTGAATGGCCAGATATCAAATGGCCAGATGGGAAGTCATACTCTGCAAATATGCCTGTGCATATTCCCAGAAAACCCATGAGAACCCTGACCAGACCAATGGACTTTTCTCAAATCCAGTCACTCCAGCTCTTTGTGGACATGAGTAAAGACCACAAAATGTAGGGTAATTTGACATGTGTTTGACACATAAGCAAAAGTGATTATTCGATGAGTATCTGCAAAAAATGCTATTTGAGTCTTGGGTGTGTAAAATGTCTCCCTTACAGTGTTTAGGGAATTTTCCTATAAACTGTAATCCTAAGCATGGCCATTAAGAGTTTTCAATCTGAAACTACCTATTCTAAAGTAAAAACAATATACCAATAAAACTAATTTACATTTGAATTGAAATTCATAAAGTGGTCCTGGAAAGTTTGTGAACCCTATAAAATGTTCCATATTTATACATAAATATGACCTAAAACATTATCACTCTTTTGCACAAGTCCTAAAAGTAGATACAGAGAATCCAGTTAAACAAATAAGACAAAGATTTTATCGATGATGATTTAATGTCCATTTATGTGATCCATTATTACATATCTGCGAGTTGCAAACTTAACACGTGTTAGTTAACATGAAGGTGAAATTATAATTACATGTTTTCATTTGATGGGATGACGAGTGGTGTCCTGTTTTATTTAAGGAACAGGGATCTGTCAAAATCTGACCTGCACAACATTTAATAATAATAAGCTTTATTTATATAGAACTTTTTCAAACAACGTTTTACAAAGTGCTTTTCACAAACAAAAGTAAAAATAAAAGAATACATGAAAGAATAAGAAAACAGCAGAATGAAATAAAATAGTTAAAAACAAAAGAATACATAAATTAATAAAAGGGTAGAATAAAATAGAAACATTTAAAAATGCAGACAATAAAAAATGATATAAATTCCAAACAGAGAAAACATTAGTAAAAAGCTAACCTGAACATGTGTGTCTTAACCCTTCTCTTAAATGTGTTAAGATTGTCCGGAGCCCTCAGGTCATCAGGAAGAGAGTTCCAAAGAGTTGAGGTTGGGGCTGTAGTAAGAAAAGGCCGCCTTTCCACTCTTTTGCTGGGTTTTCGGTACGACCAGCATGTTCCTGTTAGCTGATCTGAGGGCTCTTGGTGGAACGTACCTAAGTCATATCACTGAGGTACTAGGGAGCCAAACCATGGCATTTAAAAACCAGTAGTAGAATCTTAAAATCGATTCTAAATGATACGGTGTGATGTGATCCCTCATTTTTTTTACCAGTCAGGATTCTTGCTGCAGTGTGGCATAAACAAAGGCTATTTCTGAGCGACTCAGAAAAAGAGTTTGATATACTCAAGAGGCTGGAGAAGTTTACAAAAAATCTCTAAAAAATGTCAACTCCACCATTCCACAGTTAGACAAAGTGGATACATATAGAGCAAATTCAAGACCCCCGTTTTCCTGGTTGACCAAGAAAAATCACTCCAAGAGCAAGGTATGTAATGGTCTGCAAGGTCACCAAGAAACCCAGGTTAAATTCTAATCAACTCTGGGTCTCTCTCACATTGGCTAATGTTACTGTTAATGAGTCCACCATCAGGAGAATACTGAAGAACAATGGTTTGTGTGGCAAAATTGAAAGTCACTGCTCTCCAAAATAACTGCCTGTCTGCAGTTTGCTAAAGGTCACATGGACAAGCCAGAAGCCATCTTTGAAACATGATGGTGGTAGTATTATTCATTGGGAATTGTACAACCAAAGTCCAAAGAAAAATGTCAGGATATATGTCTATGAACTGAATTAAAAGCACGTGGGTCATGCAGCAAGACAGTGACCTTAAGCACGAGTCGTTCTACTAAAGGATGGTTAAAGAAGAGTAATGTTTCGAAATAGTCAAATCAAAGTCCTGAACTTAAATAAATGTTTTGGAAGAACTTGATGCAAGTACTTCATGTGAGGAATCCCACCAACATTACAGAGTTGAAGCTGTTCTGTATGGAGGAATGGGCTAAAATTCCTTCAAGTTGATGTGCAGGATAAACAGATACCGGAAAAGTTTAGGGGCAGTTATTGCTGAACAAGGGAGTCACACCAGATACTGAAAGCAAAGGTTAGTTTTGCCATTCACAGAACTGTACTATTTGATCAGTTTCCTCAATAAATAAATGACCAATTCTAATATATTTGTCTCATTTGTTTAACTGGGTTCTCTTTAGCTACTTTTAGGATTTATGTGAAAATGTGATGATGTTTAAGATCATTTTTATGAAGTTCTAAAGAGTTCACCAACTTTCAAGCCCCACCATCTATGAGCCATGATCACTGTATCTGTCACTTGTGTTAAAGCTAAAATTAGTGGTCGTTTATTTTACTTCCATCTTTCTTTATCACTGTAAGTAAAACATTAACAGCAACCTATTACTTCAGCAGTTTTAAAATATTTCCTCAAGTATCATTTGTTTTGTTGTGCAGTGCTGTAAGGAAAAAGGTATATGAATTTTTGACAAGCATGTCTGCTCAGATCAGTGTGAAAGGTTTTCAAAATGTACATGTGCTTAATGGAAGTGACAGGAGAGTTGTGAACATCTGAGAGCATGAGTGAGTGCGTGTGAATGCTAATGTCAGCATGAGTGTAGGTAATGTGAAAAATGACTGCGTAGACCTTCATCAACTTCAGCTAGTCTAATAGATGGTGAAGTTCATGGCACTTCTATGGAGCTCTAATCTAAGACCCTCTAAAGCTTTTTGGGCTTGACTGCCAACAGGTTGCCATTTAAGTGCTCCTAAACTTCATAACACTACTCATGACATGCTTCATTTCTGGGCAAAATTAAGAGAAAAGCCTGAATTTCAATTTTTGTGTGAAACATGCATGTACATTTCAGCATAAACAGCTTTAAGTTCTTAAGGTTCAGGTATAGCATATGTTCTAGTGTATATACACACTCACTGACAAAAAAACCCGCACCCAAATAGAAATGTCAGATTGCTACAAACTCGGCAAAAAAGTATTTAGTCAGCCACTGATTGTGAAAGTTCTCCTACTTAGAAAGATGAGAGGTCTGTAATTTTCATCATAGGTACACTTCAACTATGAGAGACAAAATTAGAAAAAAATCCAGGAAACACATTGTAGGATTTTTAAAGAATTTAATTGTAAATCATGGTGGAAAATAAATATTTGGTCACCCACAAACAAGCAAGACTTCTGGC
>JAJAGP010001954.1:53608-70707 GCA_025084515.1 Ancistrus triradiatus
AACCTTATCCCATCTATGAAACATGGTGGTGGTAGTATCATGGTTTGGGCCTGTTTTGCTGCATCTGGGCCAGGACGGCTTGCCATCATTGATGGAACAATGAATTCTGAATTATATCAGAGAATTCTAAAGGAAAATGTCAGGACATCTGTCCATGAACTGAATCTCAAGAGAAGGTGGGTCATGCAGCAAGACAACGACCCAAAGCACACAAGTCGTTCCACCAAAGAATAGTTAAAGAAGAACAAAGGTGAATGTTTTGGACTGGCCAAGTCAAAGTCCTGACCTTAATCCAACTGAAATGTTGGAGAAGGACCTGAAGCGAGCAGTTAATGTGAGGAAACCCACCAACATCCCAAAGTTGAAGCTGTTCTGTAGGGAGGAATGTTCTAAAATTCCTCCAAGTCAGTGTGCAGGACTGATCAACAGTTACAGGAAATGTTGGTCATATTTACGCAGAAGTATAGATAATTCTAAAGGGTCCACAAACTTTCAAGCACCACTGTATGTTCACAATTAACCCAAACACCTGCCACTGGCAACCCGATGTAAAGCTCACAGTCGGTAGTTGTGTACATGCACTAGTAAACTTGATATACTGTATTCAACACAAAAGTAACTATAATCTGAATACTGTATTCAAATCACATTTTGAAATGAATGCCAATAGTTTGTTTTTGTATTGTTTATACTTGTGTTCCATTACTTCACAACCCCATGCATAGTTCAGCACATACTCCTCTATTAATGCATTCTTGCTCTTTATGGTTATTTACCTTCTTTCATGGCATGGCTGGTTCTAGAAAGTTCAAATGCTACATTAGGTATGAACTAAAAGCCTTAGTAAGTCCATTAAGAAAACACTGTTACACTTATGGTGTTATAAATAATCATTTGAACATCAACATATGCAGAGAAAATATTGGAAAACATGTTCTAAACATTTACAGGGCAGTGTAATTGCAGTAGTTGGCAGTCAATAAAAGTTTATGCCAAACACAAAATACTGTATATAGAAGGATTTTATGAAATCTTCAGCCAAAGACAACCAGTGCATATTTTCACAGTCTCTATGCAAATCACACTGCTGGTTCACTTGGGTCCAATTTGTGTATCTGGGGCAACCAGTTCCGCTCAGAATGTATTGTAACTGATGGTATTTAATCCTATTTACCTGCACATTTAGCATTTTACTACAAACAATTACACACCTTTTTTAGCTGTTTTATATATTTATAGTTATTTACTAGCACATTCATTACACAGCCATCTGTAATTGCAAATACATTTGTTTAACAACGTAATTTAATACATGGCCTGTTGCAGTACCCCATTGAAAATCAGCATACTCTTTCAAAACCCTTACCTGTTATCATATTACACCCTGAAAATTAAAATAAACTAAAACAAAGGCTCAAGTTACAAGGATACAAAAATATCTTTATATCTTAATCTTCATCTATCCCTTGGAGTACTGTTCAGAGCAAAGCACATCCAACATCTGGCCTATATCGAAGCACCCCTACAAACAGACCAAGCCAGAAGGATACTGATCAAGGAAACTATCAAGAGGCCAGTCGCAACCAAACAGGACTTATGGCTGAGATTGTTCGGTCTATGCATGGGACAACAATCACACAAGTTTTACACAAAGATGGCCAGTATGACCATTGTGACAAGAGTGGAAAATGGATGCTGCCAAGTACACTTGAGGAAAACCTGCACCGCTCTGCTAGACAGTTTAAGACTGGAAGGTGGTTCACCTTCCAGCATGACAACTAACCTATGCAGACAAACAAACAAACACAAAAGGTAGGAAGATAAGAGTCCTTGAGTGGCCAAGTCAGAGCTCTGATCTAACTCTTATCAAGCTGAATTCACTGTCACTCTGCAATGACCCAGCTTGATTTTGAACCCACATACAGAGCAATACAGGCCTTGAACACTAAGGGAGCTGAACAAAAATCAGTTTATTGGGAAAATAATAATACCAGACATGTGTGTAAACTCCTAACAAACCAGGTTTATGCTATAGCAAACTTAAATACTCTTTTTTTCTTCACTTCTTCAAACAGAAATTATTCTTAATGCTACCAGGGTTTCTCTCATTACTAGCTTTCAACTGAAATATTTTCCTTTCCCCTTTTCTTTCTAGGTTTACAAAGCCAGTAGACACTCAAGTTCCATTTCACAACTTTTGCCTCTTTACTCATTATGTGAATCTTGTAAGGCAAAATGTAAGACTAAATGTGACTAGAGATTGTGGGGGACTGTGGTAGCCTAGTGGTTAAGGTACTGGACTCTGGACCAGAAGGTCCAGGGTTCAAATCCCACCTCTGCCAAGCTGCCACTGTTGGGTCCTTGAGCAAGGCCCTTAACCCACAATTGCTTGGATTGTAAGTTTGTACCAGTTGTAAGTCGCTCTGGATAAGGGTGTCTGCTAAATGCTGTAAATGTAAATGTAGAGATATAATGATGTTCTATAGGCACTGTACTATTCAGCACCATTTTTACCATTTTGACTACTGGGTTTTTCCCTTCTGTATGTGGGCAATGTAGTCTTTAACCAGATTTCAGCATTAATTGTCAATATTTAAAAATTAAGTTCCATCATTGACCTATGGCTTCCAGATCAGCCCTAGAAAACAATGATTTAATACCTCATAGCTCCTAATAAGTTCCAGTTGGTGTTAAACATGACTGGGACCGTCTAGCAGCGGTTAAGGGTACTGGACTATGGACAAGAAGGTCTCTGCAAACCTTCCAGAGCAAGACCCTTAACCCCCAGTTGCTTGGTCTGTTAAACAATTGTATTTGCTAAGCTTGTATCAGTTGCAAGTTGCCTGCTGGATAAGGCCGTTGCTAAATTCTTAGATGTTGTTACTGCCAAAAATTCTGGAAATAAATTAATGAGGACCCTCAATGATGTGTCCATAAGGCCTCTAGCCTATGTAGGAACAAATTAGCAAATGAGTGTCATTTCTGAAACATCTGGAACATCATTCTGTGGCTTTCCTATGTTAGCTCCCCCTAACATTATAATGCCCGTGTTTTATGAAAACAGACGACACTGAAATTCTCTAATATTACCGTAAGCTTATTATTGGTGAATAGCACCCTCTAGCACCCTCTGTTTGTAAACAGTTCATGAACAGTGTACATCTATTTCCAAGCATTGGAACTGTCAGGGAGGAAACATCTGTTTATTTCAACTGGGTTTACTGAAGGCACAGCATTTGTCTCTTCGGCTGTATGTGGCTATCCATAATCTTTAGCTGTTGTTGACGTAACATTAGCTTAAATCCAAAAGAACACTTACATAAACTGAAATGACATTAGAAAATTCAAATTTTTTGAAGTATTCTATTTTAAGAATCACCATACATTTATGCTCTTTCTATGACCCTGGAAACATTCCTCCGAGATGTTGGCTGCACATTCCACAGTTCCACAGTTCTCCCATTCCACAGTTGCTCTATTGGATTGAGATCTCGTGCCTGTGAATGCCATTTGAGTACAGCGAACTCACTGTCATGTTCAAAAAATGATTTGAGCTTTGTGACATGGCACATTGCCCTGATGGAAGTAGCTATCAAAAGATGGTTACCCTTTGGGCATAAAGGGGGGCAACATGTCTCGCAACATACTCAGTAGGACTGTGGTAACTTTGAAGCGATGTGGTCAAGTGGTATTGATGTGCCCCAAAATGTGCCCAAGAACATATTACTTACACCATTACCAATCACCTCCACAGCCTGAACCATTGATACAATCAAGATGGATCCATGCTGTCCTGTTTATTTACACTAGCACTTCCGGATCTTCAGCAGAAATGAGATGCACAGACTAGGCAACGGGTTTTTCTGTTTGTTTCTGTGTTTCTGGTTGTCGATTTTGGTAAGCTGTATTGAATTGTATCCTCAGTTGCCTGTTTTTAGCTGACAGGAGTCGCACCCGGTGTGGTATTCTGCTCCTGTAGCCCATCTGCTTCAAGGTTCTAGTTGTGCATTCAGAGATGCTCTTCTGCATACCTCAATTGTAATGAGGGGTTATTTGAGTAATTGTTACCTTTCAATCACCTCAAACCAGTCTGGCCATTTTCCTCTGAACTCTGGAATCAACATTTTCTCCCAAAAAACTGACACTCACTGGATATTTTCTCTTTTTCATACCATTCTCTGTAAACCTGAGAAATGGCTGTGTGAGAATCCCATCACATTTCTTCCCCATTCTTAGGCTCAGATTGAACTTCAGTAAGTCGTTATGAACATGTCTACATGCCCAAATGCATTGTGTTGCTGCTAAGCTCATTAGATACAGTGGTATCTCAGTTCTCGAACACCCCAGAACTCATCGAATTCGGTTCTCGATGCATTTTGACTATAAAAATTTGTCTCGGCTCTTGGCGCTTGCTCAGTACTCAGCACACTTGCTTAAACTTGTATAAGTCGAGCCGCACCACTCGTTCCAGCTGAAACTCGATTCAGGATTCAGCACACAGAACAGGGATTTAGTGACCAAGTCTCACAATAGCTCTTTCCCAGTGAAAATCTGCGGTGTGTTTATCATGTTTTCTTTATTTTTACATCAACAGTACTGTATTCTTAGTGCAAATAAGTCTTCATGGGTCCTAAAAAGGTTTATGAATATAACCAAACATATCATCTTTAGTCTGAGCAGTTTGCATTAGCAGCTAGCGCCATGAGTTCACCAATAGAGTATTTTTTTTAACTTTTCACTTTCAATCCATTACTCACTAAATTACACGAGATTTTTCAACACTTCATTATAAAATAAGCTTTGTGTTAATGATTTTGGCCAACTGTAGGTTGATGTACAGTGGTGGTTGAAAGTTTGTGAACCCTTTAGAATTTTCTACATTTCTGCATAATATGACCTAAGACATCATCAGAAATTCACACAAGTCCTAAAAGTAGATAAAGAGAACCCAGTTAAACAAATGCAACAAAAATATTATACTTGGTCATTTATTTATTGAAGAAAATGATATGAAATAAAAAAGTATATGAACCTCTAGGATTAGCAGTTACCGTATTTTTCGGACCATAAGGCGCACTTAAAATCCTTTAACTTTCTCAAAAATCGACAGTGCGCCTTAAAATACGGTGCATCTAATGTATGAATTAATTCTGGTTGTGCTTTCTGACCTAGAACCGATTGTAGATATGTACACGGCGTTCATAAATCTGTCAAAATGTTTTAGCACGGTCTTTGGTAGGTTACGAAGCTTACGGTAACCGTGCATTCATTCATTAATTTTCAAAGCGGATTTCAAACTCAACGCTATCGGTCACGCAGTACAACATGGTCATAGAGCAGCTGCGAGAGAATTCAACATTAACGAATCAATGGTACGGAAGTGGAGGAAGCAAGAAGACACCCTGTGCCAGGTAAAGACCAAACTGAGCTTCCAACGGAGCTTAAGAGTTTTGTTTCATTTAATGCGCCTTATAACCCGGTGCGCTTTATGTATGAAAATATACCCGTTAGCAGCCGATCGTTGATATTGTGTCTTATAATACGGTAATTTGAATTAATAGAGTTATTTAAAGAACAGGGATCTATCGAAGTATGTTTTGATAGATCCCAGGTCACAAAGGAGCCCCGGGGTAACTTCTAAGCAACCAAAGATCTGTCTCACATTGGCTAATGTTAATGTTCATGAGTCCACCATCAGAAGAACACTGAACAACAATGGTAAGCATGGCAGGGTTGCAAGGAGAAAGCCAATAAAGTGAATGCTTTGGAATGGCGAAGTCAAAGTCCTGACCTTAATCCAATCGAAATGTTGTGGGAGGACCTGAAGCGAGCAGTTAATGTGAGGAAACCCACCAACATCCCAGAGTTGAAGCTGTTCTGTATGGAGGAATGGGCCAAAATTCCTAAAAGCCGTTGCGCAGGACTGATAAACAGTTATAGGAAATGTTTAGTTGCAGTTATTGTTGCGGGGTGGGAGTGGGGGGGAATCTGATGATGTTTTAGGTCATATTTATGCAAAAATATAGACAATTCTAAAGGGTTCACAAACTTTCAAGCACCACTGTATAAATGTTATATACTGTAAGGTTACGCTACAGTGGGGCAAAAAAGTATTTAGTCAGCCACTGATTCTGAAAGTTCTCCTACTTAGAAAGTTTAGAGAGGTCTGTAATTATCATCATAGGTACACTTCAACTATGAGAGACAAAATGAGAAAAAAAAATCCAGGAAATCACATTGCAGGATTTAATTGTAAGTTATGGTGGAAAATAAGTATTTGGTCACCCACCATTTGGTCACCCACAAAAAAAGCAAGATTTCTCACAGACCTGTAACAACTTCTTTAAGATGCTCTTCTGTCCTCCACTCGTTACGTGTATTAATGCCACCTGTTTGACCTCGTTATCTGTATAAAAGACACCTGTCCACAGCCTCAAACAGTCAGACTCCAAACTCAACCATGGCCAAGACCAAAGAGTTGTCGAAGAACACCAAGAAGAAAATTGTAGACCTGCACCAGGCTGGGAAGAGTGAATCTACAATAGGCAAGCAGGTTGGTGTGAATAAATCAACTGTGGGAGCAACTGTAAGAAAATGGAATACATACAAGACCATTGATAATCTCCCTCGATCTGGGGCTCCACGCAAGATCTCATCCTCTGGGGTCAAAATGATCAAGAGATAAGTGAGCAAAAATCCCAGAACTACACGAAGGGACCTGATGAATGACCTGCAGAGAGCTGGGACCAAAGTAACAAAGGCTACCATCAGTAACACACTACGCCGAGAGGGAATCAGATCCTGCAGTGCCAGGCGTGTCCACCTGCTTACGCCAGTACATGTCCAGGCCCGTCTGAAGTTTGCCAGAGAGCATATGGATGATCCAGAAGAGGATTGGGAGGATATCATGTGGTCAGATGAAACCAAAATAGAACATTTTGATAAAAACTCAACTGGACGTGTTTGGAGGAAGAAATATTGCATCCCAAGAACACCATACCTACTCTGAAGTATGGGGGTGGAAACATCATCTGCAAAGGAGACAGGACGACTGATCCGTGTTAAGGGAAGAATGAACGGGGCCATGTATCGTGAGATTTTAAGCCAAAACCTCCTTCCATCAGTGAGAGCATTGAAGATGAAACGTGGCTGGATATTCCAGCATGACAATGATCCCAAACATACCGCTCGGGTAATGAAGGAGTGGCTCAAGGTACTGGAGTGGCCTAGCCAGTCTCTAGACCTCAACCCCATAGAAAATGTGTGGAGGGAGTTGAAAGTTCGTGTTGCCCCAAAACATCACTGCTCTAGAGGAGATCTGCATGGAGAAATGGGCCAAAATACCAGCTACAGTGTGTGCAAACCTGGTGAAGACTTACAGGAAATGTTTGACCTCTGTCATTGCCAACAAAGGTTGTGTTACAAAGTATTGAGTTGAACCAAATTTACTGACCAAATACTTAATAAAAAATTTTAAAAATCCTTCAATGTGATTTCTTGTTTTTTTTTCTCATTTTGTCTCTCATAGTTGAAGTGTACCTATGAAAATTACAGACCGCTCTCATCTTTCTAAGTAGGAGAACTTACACAATCAGTGGCTGACTAAATACTCTTTTGCCCCACTACATAATGCAGTATAGACTTTATTACACTATAAATCATGACCCCTTTAACTTATGATGGATTTGTCGGAACATATCCCCATCGTAAATCAGGGAGCACCTGTACAATACAACTCCATTATAATGCCATATACAATGTGGATTGTCTGGGGGTCTGGAACGGATTAACTGAATTTACATCATTCCTTATGGGAACAAATTACAAGCTTTCTGGAAGAAAGTAATATTGAGAACCAAGGTAAAACTGAATTTGCGTTAACGAACGTAATAAAGTGTATATAACGTTTTCTTACATCTAACGCACACTTCTTTGACTGAGATATGAAAAGACCCATTTATTAGCTGACTAGCTGTGTTAGAAAATGTGTTTCTTTTTTTTTCATTAAGCAGCCCAGGGTTACTACACGGTCAGGACAGGAAAATACTGGTCTAGCAGGCAGGGAGCAGGTGCTGCATATTTAATGCTGGCTCACACTCTTTTGCTGAGTCTTGTGTTTTAATTCAGATTTCTCACACATGATCAAGTAAGTCTGCATCTTTTACATTTAATCTCAGTTCTGTGTTTTATTTCTCTTATTGGTATTGGTTTGCTTTGTCTGCCAATCTATTTTTACTTGCCACACAAACACGCGCTGACACCCCCACATCTCAAAACCACAAACACCTATCATGCAACATCATTAACATTCATACATACATTAACATACTCTGCAAAAAAGGTGTGAAGGAAAAACGCTATGGTTCTGAATCTGTTCCCCATAGTTCACCGTACACCAAGAGCACGTTGTCAGAACAACCATGCAAAATCCTCAGTCACACACACACACACACACACACACACACACACACACACACACACACACACACACACACACACACACACATCAAAATATATCCCCAGATCTGTGGAAGCCCCCATGCACAAACTGATTCTCCCAAATGCACCACTAGAGAGAAAGACAATGAGAGATTAAAAGAGAGAGAGATAGAGCACTCACCGTGAAGGTAGGGATGGCAGTAACCAATGAGTAAATGAGGACAGGCGGCACTTTGCTATTCTCATCCGGACCAGGGTAAGGCTTGGAGAATGACTTGTCGAAGCAGAAGAAGCCCTGGATGTGCACGGGGAAGGTGTCTGTGTACTCGAAGTAGTACGCCAGGAGAACCGTGCCTGCCATGATCACCAGCTGGAAATAGAACATGGTCCTCTCTTTAGAACCGAGAAGGAGGAGGAACACTCCAACCCTGCACACTTACTACCACACAAACTGGCATAGGAGGGGGAGAGAGCGAGGGAGAGAGAAAGAAAGACAGAAAGAGAGGGGAAGCGAATGAGAGCGAGAGAAGGAATTGTTTCAAGAATCTGCAAAGGAACTCAACTTAACAAAAAGAGCTTGTGATGAAAATGATGGACTATCTACAGGGGGGAGAGACAAAAGAAGGCTGAGCCAAACAAAACAGTAATGAGGTGGGGGGATGCTACTACGCCTCTGAGCTGGCACATATTCGTCTGGAAGCGTGCATCATGTGGACATGTGGATGCATGCGTATTTCTGGGCGGGTGTAAAGGGCATTTTAGTTGAGGGCAGATTTCCGCCTGCTTCCCACATGTACTTTTTATCAATTTCGTTCTGGTGTCTGACAAATGTACAGCCCGATCTATCATGATAAACCAAGAACAATGTTTGCATCTATGGTCTGGTTTGTGTCACAGTGACATGAAACCATGTTCACAAACAAAGGTTACAGTGGAAACTTTCTGAAATGTCTTGCACATAATGGCAGTGTTTCCCAACAATATAAAACTTACATGGATCACTTTTGATCCATGGATTTATATACAACATGGATCAAAAGCTTCATACTGAATTAGTCACTTACTACATGTATATATGCATGTCATTTAGCAGACACTCTTATCCAGAGTGACTTACAACTGATACAATCTTATAATCCAAGAAATTGTGGGTTAAGGGTCTTGCTCAAGGACCCAACAGTGGCAGATTGGCAGAGGTGGGATTTGAACCCTGAACTTTCTAGTCCACAGTCCAGTACCTTAACCGCTAGGCTACCACAGTCCCCCTTAGTATTATTATATTTTTTTAATCACGCAACAAAAAATGCTCACAAGACAGATGTCAGTGTACTTTGATGGGCTCATTTGGAAGACACCAATATTGGTATATTTTAATGAATAAAAAAATGATATGCTGCGTACCTCCCCTGATGGAAATGGTTGTGCCCATTACTGTTCAATGTTGGTTTCACATATGTAAGAAGGTAACAAAGACAGATTGAAGGTTTGTGCAGAACATGAAGTGCTGTATTAACAGAGAGTGTTACATAAAATGGGTCAAAAAATGCAATAGTATTGAGTATTTCTGTCACGCTCCACGGCGGCACGCACCGCCCCGCCATGTCTCGGACCTATCAGGAAACCCACGGCATCGGATTGACGATTTGCATTCAGCTGTGGGCTTCCCTACAAACCGCGCCCGTGAGAGTCACTAGTCGTGGGTTAGTATGATGATGTTGATATCGTCTGCGTCCCTACTCTCCGCCCCTCGTCTCGCGTCCTACGCGCCTCACCCTTGTTGGTGCTCATTCCCGTCGGCGTCCCTACTCCCTCTCTTCTATTTGCGTCCCTCACGACGCCTCACTTTCCAGGTTTATCGCTCCTCATTTACAATCTGTGTTTGGTTTCTTTTTCTACCCGTTTGGCTCGCTTAGTTTTGTCTTTTCCCCACCTGTTTTCGGTCCCGGCTGTTTTTCCGTTCGCTGTGTTTGCTCTGTTAATAGATCCTTCCTTTTTTTGAACCTGCGTTCGTCTCCTTGCCTGTTAGACCCCCCCGTACGTTACGGAATAACTTGTCAACATGGAGACGGCAGGTTTTCCTGATTGGTCGTTCCTCCTTGGCCATTTCAACCGCAACCCTGCCCAATGCCGACCTTTCGTAGAGAATTTCATTCGTTATTTTTGTTTAGTTCCGTTTGAGACCGAGTATGCCAGGGTGTCATTGGTGGTTCTTCACCTATCCGGTGAGGCCTTAACGTGGGCTACTCAGCTGTGGCCGATGCTCCGGGCTGGAACCGTGGGGCAGCTCTTAGAGATGCTGGAGGTCGCTTTTGGCTCCCCACGGGTTTTCCCGGGCATCGAAGCCACGGGTTTTGAACCCGTTCGCCCTGTCTGGCCTACTCTGGTTGGTCAAGTGCTGGATCACCAGCTTGCCACCAGCCGGACTGCTCCGATCAAGCGTCAGTGAGCACGTGTCACGTCCGATAGTCGTGTTTCCAACCCCTCTAGTCCGTATCCGAACGTCCATTGTGGTAAACTTGAGTCAGACCAACCTAGTTCCGTCTCGAACCATGAGTTTTGGATTGTTCTTGAGGCCGACCGTTGTAGTCCTGTATTTGACTTCAGGTGTCTTGTAGTGATTTGCCCCTTCCTGCCCACGGACTTTGCGAACATACAGTCACGTCACTCCATCGTGCCCACTCCTGCCCCACGAACATTCCTGCAAGTGCATGCTCCCCGGCTTTCGGTTTGCAGTTTTCCAGTGGCTGCATCCAGGGCGTCAGCAGTTCCAGTGGCTGCAATCCCAGGTGTCATCAGTTCCAGTGGGCTGCAATCCAGGGCGTCAGCAGTTTTCCAGTGGCTGCATCCAGGGCATCATGGTTCCAGTGGCTGCCCAAGGCATCGCGTTCCGTGGCTGTACTGGGGCGTCGGCAGATTCAGAGGCTTCCCGAAGGCCGTGCACCCGTCCGAGGCCTTCGCCATATGGCGTGAAGCCGGCCGAGCCTTCCCAGAGGCCCCGTGCACCCCGTCCGAGGCCTTCCCCAGAGGCCTGACCCGTCCGATCCTTCCCAGCTGCCGTGCACCCTCTAGGCCTTCCCCTAGGCCTTGGCACCCGTCCGAGCCTTCCCAGAGCCGTGGCCCCTTCCGGCCTTCCCAGAAGCCGTGCACCCGGGTCCGAGGCCTTCCCAGAGGCCGTGCCCCGTCCGAGGCCCTTCCCGAGGCCGGCACCCGTCGGGCCTTCCCGAGGCCGTGCCCCGTCCTAGGCCTTCCCAGAGGCCGTGCACCCGTCCGAGGCCTTCCCATAGGCCGTGCACCCGTCCGAGGCCTTCCCCGAGGCCCGTGCACCCGTCCGAGGCTTCCCAAGGCCGTGCACTCGTCGAGGCCTGTCCCGAGGCCTCCCGTCCTTCAGCGCCTTTCCAGAGGCGCCCGTCCTTCATAGGCCTGTCCAGAGGCCGCCCTCCTTCAGAGCCTTTCCCAGAGGCCGCCGACCTTCATAGGCCTTTCCAGATGCCCCCGACCTTCAAGAGGCCTTCCCGAGGCCGCCCGCCTATAGGCTTTCAGAGGCCGCCACGCCTTCAGCGGCCATTTCCAGAGGCCGTGTGGCTCGACAAGGCCCTGTTCCATAGGCCGTGTGCTCGACAGAGGCCCTTCCAAGGCGTGTGCTCGACAGAGGCCTTTCCAGAGGGCCTTGTGCTCGACAGAGGCCTTTCCCGAGGCCGTGTGCTCGACAGCGGCTTTCCAGAGGCCGTGTGCTCGACAGAGGAATTTCCAAGGCCCGTGTGCTCGACAGAGGCCTTTCCAGAGACGTCTCTTTCCCCAAGAACCCGGCCAGAGAAGTCTCTTTCCCCAGAGACCTCGTCCAGGGACTGTTCCCTCCGGGGATAACCCTTCACTCGTCGACCGGGTCCGCTCTCCAGCCGCCCTTCGTCTGCCTCCGCTCTCCCGCCGCCCGTCGTCGACTCGCTCTCCACCGCCCGACGTCGATTCCTGACTGCCGACTGCTGGTGGTCCCCTCCTAGAGTCCGCCCGGCGATGCGACCCCCTGAGATGGTCCTGCAGCCCGGGGTCCCTTTCTGGAGTCCTGCTCCCGTCTCGGACTCACGTTGGGGGGTTGGGGGGGGGCCTCTGTTTGCTCCCGTCGGCTCGGGACCTTTCAGGAGTCGATCGTATTGTCGATTGCATTCAGCTGTGGGGCTTCCTACAAAAGCGCGCCCGTGAGAGACACAGGTTATTGATGATGTTGATATCGGCTGCGTCCCTACGCTCCGCCCCTCGTCTCGCGTCCCTACGCGCCTCACCTTGTTGGTGCTCCATACCCGTCGCGTCCCTACGCGCCTCTCTGCATATCGCGTCCCTACGCGCCTCACTTTCCAGGTATCACTCTTTCAGTTACTTCCGTGTTTGGTTTCTTTTCTACCCGTTTTCGGCTTCGGCTTGGTTTATGTTTCCCCCCTGTTTTCGGTCCCGGCTGTTTTTCCGTTCGCTGTGTTTGCTCTGTTAATAGATCCTTCCTTTTTTTGAACCTGCGTTCGTCTCCTTGCCTGTTAGACCCCCCGTACGTTACAATTTCAAAATGTCACTTGAGGAAAATCCTGAATTCTGAGCAACCCCAAATCAGAAAAAAGTTGGGACAGTATGGAAAAAGCTCATTTAAAAAAAAACAGGGTGTGTTGCATTTACTTTGACTTTCATTTCATTGCAGACAGTATGGACCTGAGATATTTCAAGGTCTGACTGATCAACTTCATTTCATTTGTTAATAAACACCCCTTCAAATCCATTTCAGGCCTGCAACACATTCCAAAAAAAGTGACAGAGAGCTGAAGTCTGAGAAGTAAAGAGGGGCAGAGGATCTCCAGTTCGTCAACATACAGTGGGGCAAAAAATATTTAGTCAGCCACTGATTGTGCAAGTTCTCCTACTTAGAAAGATGAGAGGGGTCTGTAATTATCATCATAGGTACACTTCAACTATGAGAGACAAAAGGAAAAAAAAAAGAATTTATTTGTAAATCATGGCGGAAAATAAGTATTTGGTCAATAACAAAAGTTCAACTCAATACTTTGTAACATAACCTTTGTTGGCAATGACAGAGGTCAAATGTTTCCTGTAAGTCTTCACCAGGTTTGCACACACTGTAGCTGGTATTTTGGCCCATTCCTCCATGCAGATCTCCTCTAGAACAGAGATGTTTTGGGGATGTCGCTGGGCAACACGGACTTTCAACTCCCTCCACACATTTTCTATGGGGTTGAGGTCTGGAGACTGGTTAGGCCACTCCAGGACCTTGAAATGCTTTTTACGGAGCCACTCCTTCGTTGCCTGAGATTATTGTCATGCTGGAAGACCCAGCCACATTCCATCTTCAATGCTGTCACTGATGGAAGGAGGTACATAGCACAGTTCATTCTTCCCTTAACACAGATCAGTCGTCCTGTCCGGAAAAACAGCCCTAAGCCTGAGTTTCTACCCGCATGCTTCACAGTAGGTATGATGTTTCCTGGGATTGCAACTCAAGTCATCTCTTCTTTCTCCAAACATGACAAGTTTAGTTTTTACCAAAAAGTTCTATTTTGTTTCACACTGACCACAATTATATTCTCCCAATCCTTTTACTGGATCATCCATATTCTCTCTTGCAAAACTTCAGACGGGCCTGGACCTGTACCTGGCTTAAGCGGGGGACACGTCCGGACCTGCAGTAATCTGAGTCCCTCTAACATAGTGTTTATGTAGCCTTTGTTACTTTGGTCCCAGCTCTCTGCAGGTCATTCATCAGGTTCTCCGTATGTTCTGGGATTTATCCGCTCATCGTTCTCATGATCTTTTGACCCCACGGGATTGAGATCTTCCATGGGACCCCAGATAGAGAGATTATCAATGGTCTTGTATTCTCCCATTGTCTTACAATTGGCTCCCACAGTTTGATTTATTCCCACCAACCGCTTGCTATTTAGATTCACCTTCCCAGCCTCTGAAGGTTCTACAATTTTCTTCTGGTGTCCTTCATCTCTTTGGTCTTGGCATGGTTTGAGGTTTGAGTCCCTGACTGTTTTAGGCTGTGGACAGGTGTCTTTTATACAGATAACGAGGTGCCAACAGAAGCCAGTAACTACGGTAACGAGTGAGGGAAGAAGAGCCTTCTTAAAGAAGAAGTTTACAGGTCTGTGAAGCCAGAAATCTGCTTGTGTTGTGGGTGAACCAACCTACTTATTTTCCACCATGTTTACACTTAAAATCTTTTAAAAATCCTACAATGTGTTTCCCCTGAGTTTTTTCTCATTTTGTCCGCTCATAGTGGACGTGTACCAATGATTTAAATTTACAGACCTCTCTCATCTTTTCTAAGTAAGCGAACTTGCACAATCAGTAGCTGACTAAATACTTTTTTGCCCCACTGTACTGATAAGTCACATATTCATTTATTTTATCATGTTCTTTAGGTATTTCCATGTCATTTCTATTAGAAACAATAAAAATTATGACCACTTCAGCTTTAAATACCGTAAAAGTCATGTTATGTCCTGTTATGTCAAGACAAACATAACTCATTTATCTCATTAGATAAATGACTAATTGGGCAAATTAATATCTTTCTTTGCTTTGCTAATATCAAGATGACACAGCTGCACGATCAAGGCATATGCTGAGCCTGAAGGGACAGACTCTTCCAGAGAAATGCAGTATTTCTAAAGGTCTTAATAACCATAAAAAAGCAGGACACGATGACTCACATGACCACTGTGAGAAAATTTCATTACTCTGGAGGTGTAGGATTGATTTTTAGACTAGTCAGCTGCACTGAATGAGATACAGAATGAAATCAAATGGTTTATTTAATCCAAAGTGTATCCATTAAAATCAAAAGCAACTAGAACATGTCTGGGGAAATATTTTGGTATTACTAGTCTACAATATTGTGCAGGAACCTAATTTAGAAAATTTAAATACCCATTTCATTCGAAGAGGGCGCAATACTGTATGTGCTGTCCAGATATTGTGTAAGGTTCAGCTTGTTCAGATATTGTGTAAGGTTTAGCATGAACAGACTTTGGCTTTGAAGAAAGCACTCGAGCATGCTGTATAAATTTGGCAAGCATATAAGGACCAAATGGTCTTGTGTCCCAAGGGGCCAGAATCACGTTTTGGGTTTCTGCTCACTCAGGTGGCAACAATTCCGAGGGAGGAAGGAGGGGATTCCATATGGTGCCATGTGTATATCTATACATAGAAATTTTGATTTTTTTTTTTCCAAGAACATTTTACTAGCTATAAATTTGAACTGTTTTACGTTTTTGTTATAAATTTATTTCCATCAGCTGTATCTTTTGTACACTAAATGACGAAGAAATAACTCACCAAGGAGGAGTTGTTGGAATCGAATGAAATTTGTGTGAATGAAATGATGATAAATGTAAATACAACAAAATATATGTGATTACAATATTAGAGCAAAAGGATAAGTTTATTTGGGAAAACTGTACAGCTGAAATGGTGGGCTCTAGCACCCTGTTCGGCCATCTCTAGCCTGTATAGAAGATGAGATACGCAAGGAGCATGGTTCCGTGTGGTATCCTGAACAACATTTGCCTACAGATGTTGCAGCTGGGCCTGTATATCCTGCACATCCCAGCTTTTCCCATAAATGCTAGAATGGTGATAAATCTGGAAACCAGGTACGCCAAGGAAGGGTTGCAATCTGGTGGAAATATTCCTGGGAACCCCTTGCTGTGTGTTCAAGCATTATCCTGCTGAAATATGCCCTGCCATGAGAGGCAACACAAGTGGCTGCAGGGTGTCTTCCACATAACGCTGAACTGTTAGTGTCCCTCGTATCACTACTAGGGGCAACCGAATGTCATATTCCGATGGCTCCAGATGATCACACCAGCAGATGGGGCAGTGTGTCGCTCCACAGCAAAGGCAATATGAAGCATTCACCACAAAGCCTCCATACTCAAACTCAACTGTTGTTGGATCCCAAACAGAACCTGGATTTGTCACCTTTAGTGTCACCTTCACCTTCATTTGCAGTGGTTGGATCCCAACCGCAAATGAAGGTGACAGTGGCTGGCAGTCAATGGCAGGCCATGTAATGGGCGCTGTGACAAGACATTTCCTATAGGCTAAGCGCCTGGAAATGGTCTGGGCAGAGACAGGCATGTGTAGTGAAGGTGCCACCTGTGTCTGGATGGTGGACAATGCAAATGTAGTTGTTGTGCTTGTCAACAGATCAAACTATCTTCTCTACTGGTGGTCTGTCTGGAATGTCTGGAGCCTGGTCGCCGTGTGTGCGTGCCTTCACGGTACCACTGCAGGCAATTTGTCAAAACGACCATCCTGCTTCTCTCAGTCCAACTGTCCAGAATGTGTGTGAGTGTGTCGTAGAGGTATGTCTAGCAGTCAAAAATCTCTCGCCAAGAGATACACTATCCAAAAGTAGTCTCTAAGAAACTTTTAATAAGGGAGTGTGGGAAGCATATTTATGCCCTCTTGTGGTAAGGCCCAGTGTCTAATCCGACCACATCACATCTTACATACCGTATTTTCCGGGCTATAAAGCGCACCGGATTATAAGACACAATATCAACGATCGACTGCTAACGGGTCTATTTTCATACATAAAGCGCACCGGGTTATAAGACGCATTAAATGAAACAAAACTCTTAAGTTCCCTCGGA